>PVIU01000616.1:24594-229960 GCA_004026605.1 Ondatra zibethicus
GGGTTGGAGGGAGGCAGGGGCATGCTCGTGGGTTGGAGGGAGGCAGGGGCATGCTCGTGGGTTGGAGGGAGGCAGGGGCATGCTCGTGCAGCTTTCTTGGAGGCCAGAGGCCCACGTCTAGAATCTTCCTCTATCACTCTCTATCCTTTCCTTTTTGTTTGTTTGTTTGTTTGAGGCAGGGCCTCTCACCGAACTCCTGAGAGCTCATAAATTAGCTAGACTGACTGGCCAGGGCCCTCCCATCTCCTCCTCCTAGCACTGGAGAGGTGCTATTCATTTAAAATAAGATGTTATGTATAAAATGCTTTAAGTAAGTCTTGTCATAACCAAAAACATTAAGCGTCTGGGACAAACAGAAAACATAAAGAGGAAGCAACCAAGGCATATGATTACCACCACCAACAACAAATTAATTAATTAATTAAGTAAGTAAGTAATACACTAAAAAAAACAACAGACCACAAAGGAAGGGGAAAAATGAACTATAAAACATTCAGGAAATAATTAACAAAATGCAGTGGGTTTCTCTAAAATTCATAAAGTTTTTGTGTTCAGATTCCTTTTTTTCTGTATTCATTTAGCTTCACTAGCTTCCTGCTGTATATAATAATTTGCTTAGGGCAATCATTGGGATCTAGTAAGGAACAAATCATGAAAAGACCCTAAATGGGACTGGTGTAAATAGGAGCATCTGAGCTCTGTTGACCTAGAAGGAAGTCGAAATGGCTGCCACATTAACAGAGAACATGCCAAGGCAAACGATCCTCACTCCCCAACGCTTAGTGACTAGCAGACTATTGGACCCGGGGAGGAGCCCTCCTGTCTTTAAGACAGTACACGATGTGGAAATGTCCTCTGGCCACCAGATAATCCTCAGAATTAACTGGAACACTACAAAGATCAGGGTAAGAGATGCAGGCTTCAAGACTCTGTCAGTTTAGGGGACCATTGCCAGGATAGGGGGTTGGGAATCAATGGAAAGGGAAGCAGGGTACAGTGATTTGATCAGGAGGAATGGGAAAGGGGGCTCTTTAGGGAGGAAGAGGAAGGAAGGCTATGTTGGTCATTGTTGTCTTTTTAAGCATCCTCTATCCATGCCTTTGCCAGTCATGAGCATAAAAGTCTCCATGTTCCTACCTCCACAAGCTATTTCATAGTCCCCTCTCCCACCAGATAACAGAAGAATACATAAACCCCTTAATGAGTGCTTCTCACCAGAAGCTGGTGTGGTATTTCTATGAACCAATCCTATAGACCTGGTTTCTGTTCATCTAACCCTTGATGTGTTTTAAGGTAGTCTTTAAAAAGATAAAAATAAAGAGACAGACTCTGGATTAAGACGGATAATGTAACAAACACGTCCTCCAGGGTCCAGTCACTCTTCTCCAGATGCTGGCATCTCCAGCCATCCCTACACACATCCTAACTTGGGTATTATCATTGTTCTTATTAGCAGTTTCACAGGGCTGGAGCCCTTCTATGTGAGATCCTGCATGGGCGTTGCCCTAAGAGCCGACGGAACAACTGAAAAGCCCTCTAGCTCCATCAACTCTGGCCTCTCCCTAAACACATCCTGCACAGAAGGAGGCATAAGCAGACAGGAAACCAACCTCTCCACTTCCCCTGTAATGCATTCTGCCTGCATCTGTGGGAATTTCACCATAGTCTTCTCTACTTGGCTCTATCAGCCTCAGCAGGCTCACCTGTAACAGTATCCCGTATTCTGTGACAAAGAAAGCCTGTTCATACCCCCATACTCTCATGCTGTGTTCCAGTGGATTTGCTGAGTATTCTTGGGGTCACCCCTTTCTGGGCTTCCTAGAATATTCTCTTGTTCTGGGCATAATCACCTTCAGAAATTCTCCCCTGTTTCTTCCTAAGTGTAATATGTTGCCTTATAATATTTCATTAAAACTAGCATATGTCTTATCTAATTATATTAAAATTATAACCTTGGGAACTACAAGATGGCTCAGTGGATAAAGGTGCTTGCTGTCAAGCCCGGTGACCTGAGTTTGATACCAAGAACTCACATTGCTAGGAGAGAATTGACTTTTGAGAACTGTTCTTTGACCTCCACATGACGTTATGGCATGCACATGTGAGCGACTGTATCCAGGCATGTGTGTGAGAGCACGTGCACGTGTGCGCACACACACATACAAATACACTCACAAATAAATAAAATTATAATTTCATATAAGTCTCTTCTAGTCATGTTACTAGAACCTTTGGAAATACAGATAACGAACTGTCAAGTGGCCCAAATACTGACCCCACGGAACTGAACCAAATTTTCTCCCCCTCTCTGGAACATTTGCTTTCATCTGCTCTGTTAGCTTCTCCTTCTCTCACATCTATAATGAACCTCATCCTCTTGAGTTTTTCTACATCAGCTCTGCTTCTCATTTATTGCAGAAACTGCGTCTAAGAAGAACGGGCCAGGGGTCCATTCAGACATGGAACTAAGGCTGACAACTCAAGCCAGATTCCCGTCCGGCACGGTGAAGCTGCCCCTTCTCACAGCCCCTTGTCATTCCCAGAAATCCAAGGAATAAGCACAGCCTTGCTTGACACGCTTGTGCTAAGAGCTCTGAGAACAAGGGAGATGTTAAAGTGTCCCAGGGAAGAATAAGGCACTGCGGACACTTGGCAGGAGCCAAGAAAAGCAGCCCTGAGCCCTGGGGACTTCTGGGCAGCTATCCCAGGGTGTGAGCACATGAAGCCTTGAAAGCAAGCACCAGGGACTTTTTTTTCTCTTATCAAAGGCAATAATGGTTTCATCTGGCTACACAATCCCTTAAGGCAGCTATGCTTCCTGGACACTTGGACAACCAGCTCTTACAACCTTTACTGAACTCGCCCTGATACAGAATGTGATTGGTGATTGATTGGTTGGTTGGTTTGCTTTGTACCTGAGCAATGTTCTGTGTGGCCAGTTAGATTCTTCAGCTTGGGCTTGGGTTTTCGGTCTGAAGTCACCTCTCAGTGATCATAGGTTCTCAAGGATCCCGAAACTGTGCTCTGAACCAAGTCTTTTTAAAATACGCTTTTATTTATTCTTTGAGAACCTCGTACGTGTTTACCATTTGGCCAAATGCATCCCTTACTCCATCTCCTCCAACTCCTACCAGAACCACATTACTCCATCTTTCTCCTAACTTCAGGCCCTCTCTTCTTTTAACCTCCTGAGTGCATTTAGTGCTGCCGGAATGTGCATGGGTGGAGAGCTATCCAATGTAGCATGGGCAACCTACCAGGGGTCACCTCCCCAGAGAAAACTGACTGCCCACCCCAGCAGTAATCACTAGTTGTTCCCTGGGTGGAGTAGAGCTGTGTGATTCCCTCTTCCCTCCATGCTAGACCTTTGTTTGGTTTAATTGTGTGTGAATCTTGTGCCTGCAACCTTAGATGCTGCGCAATTCCAAGGCGTATCCTAATACACAGGTCTGCAGGAACATAACTAGAGAATGGAATGTTCTGGATAAGGCCTAAAGGCAGGACATATTTTCAGTTTTATCATAACCATAGAAAAGGCTATGCTAAGGTTCTCAATTCCTATGCATTAAAAACTCAGCATTCTGAAAAAGCCAGAAGCAATGATGGAAGTCATTTCTCCTCTTATTCACAGACATCCCCCACCTGGTACTCTGTGGGGCTGAGTGGAGCCCTAGAGCAGCCCCATTCAGTGGCCTACCCACCTCGGTGAGGGAGGTTCCCTACCACCTTCCAGATAATCTAGGCTCTGGGATCTCCTTATCAGGTATAAGAAGGAAGCCAGGCGGTGGTGGCGCACGCCTTTAATCCCAGCACTCGGGAGGCAGAGGCAGGCGGATCTCTGTGAGTTCGAGGCCAGCCTGGTCTACAAGAGCTAGTTCCAGGACAGGCTCCAAAGCCACAGAGAAACCCTGTCTCGAAACACAAAAAACAAAAACAAAACAAAACAAAAAAACAAAACAGATATAAGAAGGTAGCAACTTTCATGCCTAATCTCCCTTCTGATATGCGTGTGCTCTTGCTAATAGGTTCAGGTCAAGCAGAGACATGGGGAGCACACATCAGCTCTTCCTCTCCTAACATCTCCCAGGATTCCAAAGGATTGAATCCTTTGTTGTGTGTGTCAACAAAGATCCCCTAGGACGGCGGTTCTCAACCTTCCTAACGCTGCCGCTCTTAATACAGTCCCTCGTGTTGTGGTGACTCCCAACTATAAAATTGCTTTCGTTGCTCCTTCATAACTGTAATTTTGCTACTGTTATGACTCATAATGTAAATATCTGTGTTTTCCGATGGTCTTAGGTGACCCTTGTGAAAGGGCCATTCAATGCCCCCCAAAGGGGTCTCAACCCATGTGTTGAGAACCATTTCTCTAGGCAGTTGATAGACATATAAGTTGTTTCAATTTCTTAGATATTCTGAAGAGTTTTCACAATTAATATAGAGGTTAGGTTGTCTCTTTGACATGCTGATTTCATTTCATTTTAATAAATCCCTACTAGTACCATTTCTGGGTCACAAGATAATTCTCTCTCAATTTCTGAAAGACCCTCTATTCTATTGCCCATGATGGTTCTACCAGTTTTCATTCCAGCCAACAGTGTACACATGTTCCCTTTCTTCCTCACCCTCCCCAGCACTTGTTATCTTTAGCCTTTCTGTAGCAGCCATTCTTATTGGAACCAGATGTGCATCTCCAATTTTCATTAGTATTTCTAGGTAATTAGTGATGCTGAGAAAAGCCGTTTTTATAAAAAGCATCTTTTCTTTCTGTTAAACTGCTACCCATCATTCTGGGGAGGTGGTCTAGCGTGTGAATTCAAAACAAAGACACGATTTTAGGTTTGTTGACTAACAAATACACATGTAGACCACAGCTCCAGCAGCGTTTGCTCTCAGGCAAGCCCTTCCAACCTTCTGAGCCTTAATTTTCCATCTCTTTTTTTTTTAAAGATTTATTTATTAAACATACAATGTACTGCTGGCAAGGAAGGCACCAGGTCTCATTACAGATGGTTGTGAGCCACCATGTGATTGCTGGGAATTGAACTCGGGACCTCTGGAAGAGCAGCCAGTGCTCTTACCCTCTGAGCCATCTCTCCAGCCCCTAATTTTCCATCTCTAAAAGAATGGCCAAGGCTCTTTTCTGTATTCATGGATGGCAGATGTTTGGGATGAGAATGAAACTCTGTGAGACCAGAAGTCCAATGAAAGATGCTCTGGAGCATCTCATGGCAAAGAATCCTTCCTTGGTCATTTGGAAAAGCAAAAAACCCAGGATAGCCAAAACAACCCCTGACTTCAAACTATACTACAGAGCTATAGTACTGAAAACAGCCTGGTACTGGCATAAGAACAGACAGGAAGACCAGTGGAACCGAATAGAAGACCCGGGTATCAATCCACACATCTTCGAACACCTGATATTTGATAAAGAAGCAAAAAATATCAAATGGAAAAAAGAAAGCATATTCAACAAGTGGTGCTGGTGTAACTGGATATCAACATGTAGAAAAATGAAAATAGACCCATATCTATCACCATGTACAAAACTCAAGTCCAAATGGATAAAAGACCTCAACATAAAGCCAGCCACACTGAACCTTATAGAAGACAAAGTGGGAAGTACACTTGAACGCATTGGCACAGGGAACCACTTCCTAAATAGAACCCCAGCAGCACAGACACTGAGAGAAACAATTAACAAATGGGACCTCCTGAAACTGAAAAGCTTCTGTAAAGCAAAGGACACGGTCAACAAGACAAAACGACAGCCTACAGAATGGGAAAAGATCTTCACTAACTCCACATCAGACAGAGGTCTCATCTCCAAAATATACAAGGAACTCAAGAAATTGGACACCAAAAGAACACATAATCCAATAAAAAAAATGGAACACAGACCTAAACAGAGAACTCTCAACAGAGGAATACAAAATGGCTGAAAGACACTTAAGGAAATGTTCAACATCCTTAGTCATCAAGAAATGCAAATCAAAAATGCAAAAAATTCTGAGATTCCATCTTACACCTGTAAGAATGGTTTAGATCAAAAACACTGATGACAACTTATGCTGGAGAGGTTGTGGAGAAAAGGGAACACTTCTGCATTGCTGGTGGGAATGCAAGCTGGTACAACCCCTATGGATGTCAGTGTGGTGATTTCTCAGAAAATTAGGAAACAACCTTCCTCAAGACCCAGTAATACCACTTTTGGGTATATATCCAAAGGATGCTCAATCGTGCCACAAGGACATGTGCTCAACTATGTTCATAGCAGCTTTATTTGTCATAGCCAGAACCTGGAAACAACCTAAATGCCCCTCAATTGAAGAATGGATGAAGAAAATGTGGTACATTTACACAATGGAGTACTACACAGCAGAAAAAAATAACGACAGCCTGAATTTTTCAGGAAAATGGATGGAACTAGAAAGCATTATTTTGAGTGAAGTAACCCAGACACAGAAAGACAATTATCACATGTACTCACTCATAGGTGGTTTTTAAACATAAAGCAAAGAAAACCAGCTTACAAACCACAGTCCCAGAGAATTTAGATAACAATACAGACACTAAGAGAGACTTACATAGATCTAATCTACATGGGAAGTAGAAAGTATAAAAAGACAAGATCTCCTGAATAAATTGGGAGCATGGGGACTTTGGGGGAGGGTTGAAGGAGGGAGGGGAGTGGCAGAGAGGAGAGCAGAGAAAAATGTAGAGCTCAATAAATATCATGGTTTTATAGGAAAAAAAAATTCAGAAAATGTAGTTGGCAGGAAATCTAATTGAAACTTATTGAAGCTATTTATCACCTTTGTTATCTCATTAGTAGATTAGAAGATAGATGACCTTTGTTTTTTCCTGTTGGAAGCCAGGCTGGCCTTTGCCAGTAGAACATGTTGTCTGTGTTGATGTGGGATAACCCTCTGTATGCTGTGAATAGGTCTTATTACCATTGGCTAATAAAAGTGCTGATTTGGCCTACGGCAGGGCAGAATGTAACTAGGCAGGGGATCCAAAGAAACGGGAAAAAGAAGGCAGAGTCTGGGAGTTGCAATCAGTCACTAGGGAAGCAAGATGTGAGATAACAAGCCATGAGCCGGTGGTAAAATATAAACTAGTAGAGAAATGGTCAATTTAAGTTGTAAGAGCTAGTTAATAATAAGACCGAGCTAATAGGCCAAACAGCATGTAATTAATATTAAAAAAAGAAAGATGGCTACTATGATAGATTATTTAATAATAATAATGAGTACTTATGGTATACCAGCATGAGTGCCAGCAAGATGGCTGAGCTGGTGAAGTACTAACAATGCAAGGGTCACCACTAGAGTTTGATCCCTAGAACTCACAGATAGAAGATAGAAGGAGACAACTCCACAACGTTGTTCTTTGACCTCCACATGCACACTGCACATGCGCGCGCACACACACACACACACACACAGCACAGGAACATGTGCACTCATGTTTTTTTTAAATAAAGTATACCAGCATGAATACATTTTTCATTTTATTCTCATATCCTCAAAAGGAGGAAATCCTTTCTACAATGCACCTGGTTCTGAAGACGATGCAGCTGGAGTTGAGATGCTAAATAAAGTCTTCAAGAGAGTAGTCCTTCAAGACAGAGTGTAACCCATAAAACTGCACTCTGCTGACATCTTACAGACTGAAGTGTGTGGGCCACTTGGCAACAAGCCTATCCCAAAGTAAAATCGAAGTTACTATCAGTCGTCCATCACTGGCCCCAAGCAGTGCAACCCTAATGGCTAGTGTCAAGGGCCACATTTTTAGCTCCAGGGAAGTATTGTCCTGTTCCACTTCTGAGTCTAGGCATCCAACCATGAACACAGCACAGAACTGGCCCTCCCGTGAGAAAGCAGCAAGACTTTCAACTCAGTCATTCCAAAATGGGAGCTTCTCCCTGACCCCTGAGGTCCTCACACCGTGATTGGTATCTCAAGCCAACCATTTGGAAAAGGAAGTGCACCTGGGAACTTTGCTACATTGGTCTCTGGCCAGGAGAGTAAGTGAGGACCCTTCCCTTCTCTACTCCATGAGTAATCAATCAATCCTTCTACTCTTGGTCAAGCCCTGTTGACATGTTAAGACCCTTTTGTTTCTTGGGACACTGTGAGTACTCCTTACCTTTATTCTACCCAGTCTTGAATTGCCTGTTCTCAGGAATAGTGTTTCTGGGACCCTGGGCTTTCGGTGTGACTTGAAGGCAAATGATGCAGCCATTTTTTCCCCTGAATTTTCAAGAGGTGAGGGGGAAGGTACTTAGGTCTGACGTGGGGTGTCCGGCTCTGCTGGTGGAGACACTCTGCCCTTTGCAGAAATAAAGGTAGCGCTGAATGGCACGGGGTGGGGAGTCTCCTCTTCTTCTGAACCCTGTAGGAACTGTGATCTTCCTGGAAGAGGGAGCCAGAATCCAGCCCCACCTAACCCAGAACATCTCTATACAGGAAGCTTCCCGACAGCCAGCTGGGCAGTTTCGGCTCTGCACAACCATGCACCTGCATCTTTCAGGAGTACTGTTCTTCCTGGTGATCTCACTGCCTGCAGGTAGGAGGTGAACTGTTGGTCTGA
This sequence comes from Ondatra zibethicus, assembly GCA_004026605.1. NCBI lineage: Eukaryota > Metazoa > Chordata > Mammalia > Rodentia > Cricetidae > Ondatra > Ondatra zibethicus. Next base: position 33,193 of record PVIU01000616.1, read on the forward strand.
ATATGTAAGGGTCTCCTAAGAGCTCAGATCCTAAAATTCAAATAAATTAGCAAGCAAGCAAATAAATAATATAAGCCCAACATGGAAAGTTCCACCCATAGGAGATGAGCCGGTAGGTTGGGGCTAGGATGTGGGTAAGGAGTGTCGGGGTGTCGTTCTCTGTACTAGTTATCTTTCACTATTTCCCGAAGACCCCCAGGATCTTTGAAGAGGGGAGCCCATTTCATGATGCATGCATCCCAATTCAGTCACCAAATTCCTATTTCCTCTAAGTTGTGCTTTTTGTTTGTGTGTGTCTGTTTGTTGAGACAGGATCTCTCTATGTAGCCCTGGTTTTTCTGGAACTCACTCTGTAGACCAGGCTGGCCTTGAACTCCCAGAAATCTACCTGCCTCTGCTTCTAGGGTGCTGGGACTAAAGGTGTGTGCCACCATGCCTGCTTGCTGTTGACCTAGACTTTACAGTCTCTCCGAGATATCATGGGAAGTCAGAGGACGAGTCTGGAAAGAGGAATCCACAGATACCAAACCCTCCACCAGCAGGAAAAAATAAGACTGACTTTGCTCCTCACCTCCTGAACACTGATTTGTCTTTTCCTCTATTCCTTCAGGTAACTGTGCGGTCGGGAATAAAGGTGTAGAGTTTCAAACATGTACCGCACTCAGAGGTGTTTGTTTCTTTGGCTGTCGGCCAGGATGGATATGGGTCGCCTTCTGTAACAACATAATGTCCTGTTGTAAAAAGGACAATGAATTTGTACTTCCTCAATCCAAAGGTATATGACCCATGTATGCTTCACGGTTCTAATTAAAAAGCTGTGTGAATAATGAAGAGTTTCCAATCTGTCTTCAAGGTCCAAGAGCTCATTAAGAGAGGTTGTGGGTGGCAGATGGGAATCATATTGGCAGATTTGCTATTTACTAGATTCCAAATGTTCCTTGTATAAGGCATTGCAGTGAACGACACTTCCTGGTCTTTCTTTTTTTGTCTTAAATTATAAATCCCTGCTTGGGACTGGAGATATGGCTCAGTGCACCAGCTGCTCTTCCAGAGGACCTGGGTTCGATTTCCAGCACCCACATGGTAGTTCACAACCATCTGTAACTCCACTTCCAGGGGATCTGATGCTCTCTTCTGGCCTTTGCAGGTGCTCCGTATATGTGGTACACAGATAGATACCACATACATAAAGTTCAATTAAACTTAAACAAAAATAATAAAATAAATTCAGCTACTCCATACAAGTCCACAGACCCAAGGAAAGGACATTCTCTGAGTGTAGAAACAATAGCTGCCGTGATGCTATTGGTCCTTAAACTGTTTTGCATTGATCAAACTACTTACCCCTCAAAACAAAAATCTGATTTCTTCAAATGAAAATTTTTTTCCGAGATCACACAAGTAGTAAATTAGTTTGTCCTGCATTTGAACCCAGCCCATTTTCACTTGCTTTTTTTCTTGTTGTTAACATCAGCAGCAGCAGCAGCAGCAGCATTTATTTCTCCAAGGAAGAGCACACCCATTGATTATCCAATATCAAATGGTCAGGCCTGAAAAACATATACATACAAGTAATATACAAACTGAACAGGTGTAATTACATATTTGGGAATACACACACACACACACACACACACACACACACACTATCCAATCTATCTTGATCGGGTCTGCTTTCGGTTGCACTGCACTGTTTCTCACTTGGGAAGGTACAAGGGATTGGCTGGGCTGTACTTTCAATGAGAAGTTATGCATCCAACCAGGTCCCTGAAATACTAACCCCTCAGAACTCCTTTTAAGGCTCAAAGCCATAAACTGTTTCTAAGTTCCATTGCAGGCTCTCCACACAGGCCCTTGACCTGAAGTCCCCACACACCCAACAACACTACTTTTGCCCATGTATCGTCAGAAGCATGTTCAGGATGAAGTGGTCTACACAGCTGGGTTGTGCCAGGGTGCTTATCATCCATTCCCGTGCACCGCTCCCCAAGGGGGATAGAACCACAGGGCTCCATCAAGATCCTTGTAATTCACTACAGAGCCATGAGAATGGTTGGCAGCCTCGTCTCAGGAGGGATCTTTCCCAAAGATGTGGCCATAGGAACATTCTATTGGCATAACAGGGAGGACTCACCTATCCAGAGGCCTTGAGCTTCTAGCCCTCAAACTTCCAGAAAAAAAAAAGGACAACCGAAAGGTCATGGTGGGTTCACGCAGCTAAGGCTCTGATGACATGGTGCTTTGGTTAGATCTTTGGCGCCCCCTCCGGAAGCATCTACAATGTGTGGCAATCTGTATTGACACCTTAAAGCCTGTCTCCTTACCAAAAGACAGAACGGGAGTGGTACAAAAGCTTATAAAATAATTGACAGAATGAACATATAAATAGAAAATCAAATCAGGCATTGTGGATCACACCTGCATTCTAGCAGAGACAGCATAACCAGAAGTCCAAGGACCACCTGGGTTATAGGACATCCTGTCTGAAAGCAAACAAAAATAATAAATAAAAATGAAAAGTAGGTAGAAAAAAATTCTTTCATCTGATTTCACATTTTCCTTCTGGTCCCCACGGCCATAATAATGTTGGCCAATAATACAAAGGTGTTTCTCTAACTTTGCTAGTTAGGTACAAACAAAGGATATGGAATTCTCCCCAGCAGAATACAAAGAGGACTTAGATCCTCAAAATTATGATTCTCAGAAAGTGCCGTGGTGTCAGAGCATTTGTCTGACAAGGACAAGAGCCCAGGTTCAATGTCAGGACCACAAAAAACACTGAAAGTCCAAATAAGAAACAGATGGAGTATTTAACTGACACTTTCCAAAGACGCAGGGATGGTTCAACACATGCAGATTCAAAGCTGGGCTTGCATCCCCAAGTCCTATGCTGCCAATTTTATAATGTTGTCTGCTTGCTAGTTTATAGGGCAAATACTACATCTGGATTTGCAAACATATTTACAGAAATGAAATTCTCTTTTTGCTTGATTTCAGCTGATCTCCCTGTATCCCAGTGTAGTAGGAGGTCGCTTCTTTGTTTCCCAGCCGCCTTGACCCAAAATAATTACACAAAAACTATATTATTTGCAATACTGTTTGGCCAATAGCTTAAGCATATTGCTAGCTAGCTATTTCATCTAGAATTAACTCATTTCCGTTATTTTATATTTGACCATGAGGCTCATGGACCTACCAGCAAGCTGGCATCCTTCCCCTCTGACAGCTCCATGGCGTCTCCTGACTCTGCCCTTCTTTCTCCCAGCATTCAGTTTAGTTTTCCCTGCCTAGCTCTATTCTGCCCTGTGCAGGCCCAAAGCAGCTTCTTTATTCATTAACCAACAAAAGCAGCACAAAGACAGAAGGACCTCCCACACCATCCCAGTGGCAATGTTTTTCAGTTAACGGTGGGGACAAATGAAAATCTGGTAGGGCCTTCTGTCTTCTTGATGGTTTTTCCTCCTCGGTAGTACTGGGGTCTACACATTCACCCCTGACATATACAACAGCAGAAAGAGAAATGGGTATGGCCAGGGAATGCAACAAAGCCCCTATGCTGCTTGTCCTTTCTTTAAAATGAACAAACACTGGTCTGTTGCCTGTGTGGAACCCTAGAGTGCCTTCCAGGTTCATCCTTTCCCTTGATGAATGAATGACCAAGAGCAGTCATAAATACCCAAGCCAAATGATTACAAGTTTGGCAGCTACCAAACTGTTCCATCTTCCCACAAGTCCTGCTGTTCTAAAGTCCTAATGGCTAAGGCTCTTTTCCAGCTCCTGGCTTGTGTGGAGGCTCCACAAAGCATGTTTTATAGATGATGGCTCCTTCTCACCACCATGTGGCAGCTGTCGTCCATTTTACTTCCTCACAGTCTTTGCACACCAGGTTCCAGTCCACGGTGGGCATTCTGGAGAAATCCAAGGCTTTTCTAAAGGGTATCAACGATCGGTTGCTTTCTTTCCTTTGGTCAAAAGCAGCACAGAGCTAGGTGTGCAGTCAGAATTCAATAACAGAATAATAGCCTTTGCTAGAGAAAGTTCTAGAGACTCATTGCATAACCATGTCTACCCTTAAAATGGCACTGAACCGTAAAGCTAAAAGGAACTGGGAGGGAGCCTTGCAGTATGGCTCATTGGGTAAAGGTGCCTGATGCTATACCTGACTGACTGAGCTTGATCCCCCAAACCCACATGGTACAAGAAAAGGGCCTTACATATGCACTAACACCTGTCTGCATGTGTAAGCACACACACATACAATACACACACACACACACACACACACACACACACACACACACCACATCTGGCTGAAGACCAGTGAAAAACTGAGTTCAGAGAGGGGAAAGATTTGTCAATTACACTTCTGGTGATAGACCACAATTAAGAATTGTTTTATCTCTTCCGATCTTCATTGTTTGGGAAAATGGACACTTGCCAACTTGGGTAAGACTAAAAAGAACATAGATAAAAATTCAATGCAATCCACCATTGATCCCTTCCCCCCCTCCCCAGCTGGTGCTGGTCTTAGGAGGCGCTAACATAGGCTTCCGGCTTCTTCCCACTTCCCACCTGAAGTTTGTAAGATCCGAACAGAGCTTAAAAAGCATGATCTTGGATACAAACTTCACAGCAATAAAGGGAGAGGAATGGGGGTGGGGATGGTGGGAGGGGGTTTACTAATACTGGTTGTGAGGACAGAATCCTTTTCCAGCTGTATATGGTCATGAAGACCCTTAGCAAAAGGAGTGCTTTGATTGGAGTTTTATTTTAATTGCACATGAATGTAGACTTGAAAGCCATCTGTCTGGACTCAATTCCTTGTCGCTCCTTGTTGAGTGACATTAGAAAAGGTGCTTACCAAACTCTAGCTGCCTGTCTGTAAGTGGGAAGCAATAGCCATGGAACAGACCACATGTAAATTGATGACCCAGAGACATTGAGTGAGACCGAATCTGTCCACTAATAAGAACTACTAGAGCCTAGGCTGGCCTCGAACTCGTGATCCTCCTGCCTCTGCCTCCTTCAGCAAATCCTACCGGCGTGTGCCACCACAACTGTCACCATGGTGGCACACACCTTTAACCCCAGCACTCGGGAGGCAGAGGATCTCTGTGAGTTCAAGGCCAGCCTGGTCTAAAGAGTGAGTTCCAGGACAGGTAGGGCTGTTATATGGAGAAACCCTGTCTCAAAAACAAAACAAAACTAAACAAAAAAAGAAAGAAAAAGAAACCTTTAGAGAAGGAATCCAAAAAAGATGTACACAGGTGGAAAGGCAAAGACATTGGAATGCAGCAGCTGCAACGTCCCTTCCTGTCAATTTAGCAATCACATGTGATCCCACTAAACCTTCGAACCACACAGACTAATCCTCAAGCATCAGAACTTCTGACCATGAGGAGTTGAGCCTAAGCCCCTTCTAGACATGCGAGCCTATTATCCAGGCTTAACAAAGGGAGCCGATAACAGCGGATGACCCGAAAGTCAAGATCGCCCCGTAATTAGGGCCAGGGACACTTGACAGCTCTCTGCACGTAAGGCTGGAGGTTCATTGCATGCATTGCCCTGGAATAAACTCAAAATGAAGCAGCGGTAGGAAGTTACAAAGAGGGAGCAGGAGGATTACTTTATCACTGTCCCACCTGAAATAAAATACAAATGTCATTAAAGATAATCATAGGCGACATCAGAGGAATCATTTCTTCATGGAAAAGTCAAAAAGGAAAATAATCAGGAAACAACAGATAATACATTTTTAGAAGTTGGATTGACAGTTTCAAGTAAAACCTTTCAAATGTTAATAAAAACCCTTGAGATTCCTTCTACAAAGATATGATGCGTGTGTGTGTGTGTGTGTGTGTGTGTGTGTGTGTGTGTGTGTGTGTGTGTGTGTGTGTGTGTGTAGTAAGAGGTGCGCTGGCTTGTGTTTGGTCCCGGCGGCCGCCCGGCTCCCGCCACCCGGTGCCTGGCTAGCTTATACCCGAAATAATTACACGGAAACTGTATTCATTTAAATACTGCCTGGCCCATTAGCTCTAGCCTCTTATTGGCTAACTCTCACATATTTGTTTAACCCATTTCTAATAATCTGTGTGTCACCACTAGTCGTGGCTTACCGGGAAAGATTCAGCTTGTGCTGACCTAGGAGCTTCATGGCGGGCAGCTCTCTCTGACTCTCTGTCCCCTTCCCAGTATCCTGTTCTCTTTCCCTGTCTATCTAAGTCCTGCCCTATCAAAAGGCCAAGGCAGTTTCTTTATTAACCAATAAAAGCAACCCAAATAAAGAAGGACCCTCCTACACCGTGTGTGTGTGTGTGTGTGTGTGTGTGTGTGTGTGTGTGCGCGCGCGCGCGCGCGCGTGCGCACTCGTACACACCACAGCCCATGTGTGGAGGTCAGAAGTCAATTTTGCACAGCTGTTTTCTTCCATTCTATCTCTCTGTGCACATAGGTTCTGGGGGTGGAACAGAGGTAACCCCTGAGCCATCTCAGTAGCCCAATATTGGGATGTTATTATACTGGCACACACCTAAGCTAAGAACAGCTTCTGCTACTCACAATAGCACAGCCTTGAAGGCAACTTCCCAGATGAAACAATGAGGAAGGGAAGTTAGACAGGACAAGGACCCTACTGGCTGCCACTCACTTGGCCTTTAGGAGGACAGCACTGACAGAAGTAGGGGAGTAGCTGTCTCTGGTGGGTGATGAGGGGAATGAAGAATTCTGAGAACACTCTGGGAGCATGTGTATGGACATGCATAGGCTGGCACATGTTGACATCAGTAAGTAGCACTGGGAAGTGGGTTACTGTAACACCTGCACCTGTGTTACTCTCTCGGTACAGTTCACGGGCCACTGTACCATAAGTGAGCCAGACAAGGGTCTGGAGATTGAAAGAACACACGAGAGACCTGGGTCATTTGAAAGGAGATCAGCCGAATGCCGTTTATTCAAACTTAGGGAAACCTTAAATACCTAGCTGCGGCACAATGGAATACCCCCCAGGCAGGTGGGAAATTACCACACCCAAGGTAGAGTCAACAATGCCCTATAGCTAATTACCAGGCAGCGCAGAGGGAGCACAGGAACAAACAGGAAGCGCTCGCTGGCCAGACTGTCCTCAAAATGAACCCCAGGAGCTGGGGTAGATCCATGGGCCCTACAGGTTACATCGCTCCAGAAAAAAAAAAAAAGACTCTAATAGCCAAGCTTTCCTGGGCAGCCTCCGAAAACCCGAAAAGCTGGAGAGGCCACTTAGGATAATGGCAAACACCAGAAGTGTTGCAGAATAAAGCAGAGCTGAGATATCTGGGGGGCCATGATGGTCCCCTCTGAGTGTTGTAGGCTAGTTCGGGGGTCCACACGGGACCAACTAGCCCCCCCCGCCCCGTCCCTCCCCGCCCTGAGGAAACTACAGAACCTCTCAACTGCGCTCCCATTTCTCTTCTAGACTTCCCAACAAAGCACGGGCTGCCTGGCGTTCCCTGACCTCGGGAGTCCCCGTACCCTCTCATCACCCCCGCCCCCCGCATGAGGCACTGTACAGACAAGACCCAGGCTGTCCACCCTGTGGCGCCAGCAAGGGGACAGCAGACAGCACGGCCCCTGCTCCCACCACCTCCCGTCCCCCGCCACCATAACAAATGATCTCATCTGAGGATCCGGTTCCTATCAGCCATGTCGCTCCAGGCCAGCAGAGGGAGCATCGGGAGGAGCGGCACTGGGCTCTGGTTACTTTGGCACAAATCTGCTTCTGTGGAGCGTCAGCTGCAGCCTTCAAATCAGAGGCGCCTCAGTCTTGTTCTTGGGTCTTGGACACTGGGGGAGCTCTTCTGCACGCAGAGCTCTTTCAGCGACCTTCCTTTGTGCTAGCCTTGGGTACACACAGACACAAAGGAAAGCCACCACACACACAGCCACAGGACAGAGGAGGCTGTGTGTGTGTGTGTGTGATTGCACACGCACACTCACGACCCTGACATTTTGTTGCTATTGTGGTTTGGGTTTTGATTTTTTTCCATGGATACTGGGGATCCGATTCAGGTCCTGCTGCTTACAAAGCAGGTACATTATTGACTGAGCCACCTCCCCAACACCCGGAGGCTCCCTTTAAACAGTCTCTGCTACTTAAAGATACTACAACTACCTCAGCCACAGGTACTACAGCCACAATGCCTTCACTGTCCTGCAGAGTCATTTTACCCAGTCTAGAAAGTGAAGTCTAAGACTCAAACTGTTTCACAGTGGGAGAAGCCTCCTGCAGGTGATGGGGAGGCCACTTCATTCCATCAGAAGTTTGTGACCACCCTGGTGACAACGCTGGTGTCTTCTTTCCATCAGGTCGAGCATTTAAGGATGGTGTTCATGTACTGAAAACAGCCTGGTATTGTCATAAAAACAGACAGGAGGACCAATGGAACCAAATAGAAGACCCGGATATTAATCCACACACCTTTGAACACCTGATTTTTGACAAAGAAACAAAAAATATCAAATCGAAAAAAGAAAGAATATTTAACAAAGGGTGCCTGGCATAACTGGATATCAATGTGTAGAAGAATGAAAATAGATCCTTATCTATCACCATGCACAAAACTCAACTCCAAATGGATCAAAGACCTCAACATAAAGCCAGCCACACTGAACCTTATAGAAGACAAAGTGGGAAGTATACTTGAGCGCATTGGCACAGGGAACCACTTCCTAAATAGAACCCCAGCAGCACAGACACTGAAAGAAACAATTAATAAATGGGACCTTCTGTAAAGCAAAGGACACAGTCAACAAGACAAAATGACAGCCTACAAAGTGGGAGAAGATCTTCACCAACCCTACATCAGACAGAAGTCTGATCTCCAAAATATCCAAAGAACTCAAGAAATTGGTCACCAAAAGAACAAATAATCGAATTTTAAAAAATGGAGCACAGACCTAAACAGAGAACTCTCAACAGAGGAATCTAAAATGGCTGAAAGACACTTAAGGAAATGTTCAACATCCTTAGTCATTAGAGAAATGCAAATCAAAACAACTCTGAGATTCCATCTTACACCTATAAGAATGGTCAAGATCAAAAACACTGATGACAACTTATGCTGGAGAGGTTGTGGGGTGAAGGGAACTCCCAGCTGGTGGGAGTACAAGCTGATACAGCCCCTTTGGATATCAGTATGGCAATTTCTCAGAAAATTAGGAAACAACCTTCCTCAAGACCCAGCAATACCACTTTTGGGTATATATCCAAAGGATGCTCAATTGTGCCACAGGGACATGTGCTCAACTATGTTCATAGCAGCATTGTTTGTCATAGCCAGAACCTGGAAACAACCTAAATGCCTCTCAACCAAAGAATGGATAAGAAAAATGTGGTACATTTACACAATGAAGTACTACACAGCAGAAAAAATAACGATATCTTGAAATTTTCAGGAAAATGGATGGAGCTAGAAAACATCATTTTGAGTGAGGTAACCCAGACCCAGAAAAACAATTATTATATGTACTCACTCATAAGTGTTTTTTAAACATAAAGCAAAGAAAAACCCCAGAGAACCTAGACAACAATGAGACTTACATGGATCTAATCTACATGGGAAGTAAAAAAAAGCCAAGATCTCCTGAGTAAATTTGGAGCATGGGGACCATGGAAGAGGGTTGAAGGAGAAGGGAGAGGCAGGGAGGGGAGCAGAGAAAAATGTAGAGCTCAAAAAAAATCAATTAAAAAAAAGGATGGTGTTCATGCTGTTGTTCGCATAGGTGTAGGCTCTAGAGACTTCCACAGTATGTGACCTTAAGCGTAGTTGTATAACATTTCTAGATCTTGGTGTGGAATCTACAGTGTGTGTGTGTGTGTGTGTGTGTGTGTGTGTGTGTGTGTGTGTGTGTGCAGCTGTTCTCCTCTCCAAGCACTTTGTAAGAATCAAGTGAACAACTACATCAGTGCTTCATGCTCTGCATGAAGGAAGCAGTCCACAAATGTGTAACATGTTTGTTACCAGGGTCCCTCTGGCAACCACCTGGGAAGGTGGTCAGCTCTACCTGGCTTCTCTATCTCCATCAATCTGAATGTACCCCCTGTTGTGTGTGTGAAGAGGGGCTCGGTTTCCTTCCCAAAGGCAGCTGGAGTTCCCATATGCTGGATCACAGGACACCTACTGGCCTTCCTACGCCTACCCAGGATAGCACACGTTGTGACTATGTGTGTGCTGCAAGCATCTGCCTTCAGAATGATTAGCTGAGGGCTGGGATTGTAGCTCCGTTGGTAGAGTGCTTGCCTTGCAGGCATGAAGCCTAGGGTTCCATTCCCAACACAGCATAAAACAGCTACGGTGGTGCTCAGCTATAATCCTGCTCTCAGGAAATGGAGACAGGAGGATCAAAACAGCAAGATTCTCCTTAGCCCCATAGTGAGTTCAAGGCCAGCCTGGGATAATTGAGATTTTATCTCAAGAAGGAGGAGGAGAGGGAGGGAGGGGAACATGGGCAAAGAAGAGAAGAGGAGAGGAAGCAATCATTGGGCGAGAAGTAGATTTTGTTCAGCATCGGAAAACACCTGTGTTAGGTCGCCCCTTCCCCCAGAGGACAGCGGGTGAAGAAAGTACCTTGGAAGCTCCCCCAAGTAAACAGTGTCCCCGGCTAGTCTTCCAGCCAGTCCTTGTGCCTCCGCAGAGGCTCCAGCCCAGTGAATCCTCTTCTCAACAAGTGTCACCATGGGTTGGCCTCTGCACCATGGGACAGATGGTCAGACACTGACCTGAGACAGAAGAGCCTTGGAGGCTCACTGTCTCCCCCAGACCCCACATTCCCACCATGCTCCCGAATGCCTGCAGGAGCTTTCTGGGATTTTGTTAGACTTCTCTCCTTCCATATCCTGACTTCAGCAGGTACTGCCTCCCACCACTCGTGTGGGAAAGGTGCTGGCTGAGAACATTGAGAAAGGAGGGTCAGTGATATTCCAAGGACACACAGCTACCACACAAACTTAAGTTTTCTGCTCTTATAGAAACAGAATGGTTTGATTTTGAAAAACGAAGACCCTTAATATCCCCCCCCCATTACTCGTCAGTGTGTATCTTGGGAGTGTACTCTGTTAGAGTGCTAGATTTTCAAAATTGCTATTTGGATTGCTGACTTGGGTTTCGTTTAAAAAAGAAAAAAAAAAGACTAGGTATCTTAGTCAGCATTCAATTGCCATGAAGAGACACCATGACCAGGGCAGCTCTTGGAAAGGCAAACATTTAACTGGGGTGGCTCAAGCCATAGAGGTTTCATCTATTATCAGCATGGCACCCTGCAGGTAGACGTGGTGCTGGAGGAACTGAGAGTGCTACATCAGGATACACAGGCAGCAAGAAGAGAAAGACACTGGGCCTGGCTTGAGCATTTGAAACCCCAAAGCCTACCCCAAGTGACACACTTCCTCCAACAAAGCAACACCCACGCAAACAAGGTCAGACCTCCCTAATCTTTTCAAATAGTGCCTATAGGCCTATGGGGTCATTTTCTTTCAAGCCACCACACTGGGCAAACTAGATGGCTCAGTGAGTAAAGGCATTTGCGAACAAGACTGATAGCCTGAGTTTGAATCCTAGGTCCCACAAGGTAGAAGGAGAGAACAGACTCCAGGAAATAGACCTAGCACACACACACACACACACACACACACACACACACACACACACACAAATGACAACTGTGCCACAGCTTCTGTAGACCAACCCTCCTCTGCTGCTTGAGCAGCTCCAGCCCCTCCCCCAGGAGGCCTGCAGCAACCATCTAGCAGGCTTCTGCTCCAAAGCAGCTAAATGTGACTGGAAGACAGTGATTTAAAAATGCAGGCATTTCAGAAGGATACAACAGGACTCAAGACTTGTGGAGTGTGCTACTCAGCTGATGGAGAAGGATATTGCCACCATATCAAGGAGTGTGACAAGAAATCACAACCCCTCCTGTAGGGCAAAACATTGGTAGCTATATGACACAGGAAACCAGACTTTTTGATCTCTTTCTACCTGAGTCGGGTGGTCACTGTTCTGTTCAAATCTGGTTAAAAGCACAGACTGTGCCAAACAACCAGTGATCCACACCAAAACAAGGACTGCATCCTTAATTCCAAATACCTGTGACTGAATCTCCAACCTTGCTAAGGGAACAGCTCATTTTGAATCTGTTGTGCTTTATACAGAGCATCATCCTCTATATGAGTTTGTAGTTATAATTAGCAAGCTCACATTTGTATTTATTTTCTAGTCCATACCTCTGTGCCCCCCCTTAGGCCATTTATTTTAAAAAGTAAATCTGTTGGAGATGTAAATGAATAAATAAAAATAAAATGAAATTGAAAGAGATCACCAGGTGAATTTTGCCTCCAGATTAGAACAGAATTTCTTACGGTCTCTGAAACAGCCCTAAACATATTTCTGCCACTTTGTGCTCTGTACTTAGGTGAAACAGTATCAGAACCAGCAATTATAAATTCAGAGTCCAGAGTGCTAACCATTACACCCTGCACCCATCACGGCACTATAAATTCAAACTCTAGATCAACTCTGAAAGCTATTGATGTTCCACATCCTGCAGTATCAAATATTATGATGTAAGAATCAACAAGCACATTGATCTCATTAATATGCAAATTTGCTTTTAGTAAATAAAAACAACCTATGCATACCAAAGAAGTGTTTTAAATAAATTGCTTAGGGCTGGAGAGACTGCTCCATGATCAAGGGTGAGGACTGCTCTTCCCAAGGACTGTGGTTCAGCTCCCAGAGCCCGTGCCAGACATGTCATCATCTCCTGTAACTCCAGTTCCACGGGGTCCTAATCCTTCTAGCTTCTATGAGCATATGCATACAAGTGCTTAGACACATGCAATACATATACATGATAAAATAAGTTAAAATAAATTTCTTTATGAACTATTATGAGTAAATGTTTGACTTGTGTGTGTGTATTTATACATCTCTATGCCTGAGAGTACATAAAAATTTCTCAGACTGGGGCTGGAGAGATAGCTCAGTGGTTAAGAGCACTGACTGCTCTTCCAGAGGACCCGGGTTCAATTCCCAGCACCCACATGGCAGCTCACAACTGTCTGAAGATCCAGTTGCAGGGGATCTGACACCTTCACACCAATGCACATAAAATAAAGTTAAATAAACCATAAAAATATTTTTAAAAAATTTCTCAGACCAAAAGTGGAGAAAGTTTCAAAGCCCTGCTTTAAGCAATAACCCAAAGTGGGGCTGGAGAAATAGTTAAAAATCCTTGCTTTGAAATCCTGAGGACCACAGTTTGAATCCTAGTACCCACATGACAAGTCAGGCATCCAGCACAGACACCTGGAACCCCAACTCAGACACGAGTAGAGACAGGAGGACCACAGAATTTGCTGACTTCTAGCCCAGCAAAAAACAAAAAACAAAAAACAAAAAAACAGAAGAGAGCAAATTGTGTCTTCCTCTATCACTCTTGACTTATTCTTTTGAGGTACATAGAGCTCTCTCCCTGCCCCCCATGCCCCTTTCTTCCTCTCCCAGCCCCCCCCCAACTAAGCTGGGAGCCAGTGAGCTCTAGAAATCTTCCTGTCTCGGCTCTCTTTAGTGCTGAGATGTAAGCTTGGATGTTCCTGCCCCTGGCTTATTGCAGAGATGCCGGGATCCAAACTCAGATCCTTGTACTCCACAGCAAATTCTCCAACCCATGTCACCATCAAGGTCATTTCCCCAGTCGTGTGTTTTAAAGGATATAGGTGTATGAACTGCAGTGGAGCTGGTCCAGAGGAACAGCCACACTTTGCTGGCTGTAGAGAAAAGTGGAGGTGTGTTGTTGGAAGGCACTGAGATACTATGGTTCAAAACACTTGAGAACTGTGTTCCAAAATGATCCCAGCTCTCCTTGACTCTCTCCTTCAACTTATAACCTTCTATCTTCTCTGACTTCCTCACCCAGGTCCACGTTGGTAGCTCAGTACCTCTGCCTGTTATCAGATCCACCAGCTACATTTGGTCTTCCTGACATTTAACCTTAAATTACTTTTACAAACTTTTTGGCTAGATGCATCTGACTTTTTCTAGCCCCGACAGGTGCTGACGGGATGGAAACTCTCTGGGTACAGCTCCTGATGCCTGAGCACAAGCGACACGGACCAGGCTGTCACTTCTTTTGGGAAGTCAGTTTTTGGTAAGAAAGTAAAACTGGTCTGAGGTCTCTATTGGACTGAAGAGCAGAAAGTTCATAGTGTTCCCAGAGAAAGGGAGCAGAGAGCATGGGGGTTACAGGAATGCAACTCTCTGTGTCCATGCCTCTCTAGGAGTGTACCCCAGAAACTGGTTGCCATGACACCAGCTACACACACACACACACACACACACACACACACACACACACACCACCACCACCACCACCACCACCACCACCACCACCACCACTACCACATGCACGGACACACACATGCACACACGTACTCTCAAGCACCTGGTCTCCACCGGGAACACTGCCGTGGGGATCACTCAAGTTTCCACAGTTGTGACCCGTGACCAGAACACCAGCTGTTCTAGTTTGCCCTGTTGTGGTGATAAATGCCAGGATCAAAAACATTTTCGGGAGGAAAATGTTTATTACCTCTTTCCTGTCATAGCCCAGCACGGAGAGAAGTCAGGGAAGGAACTCAAGCAGGAGCAGAAGCAAGGACTGTGGAGGACCTTGCTCACTGACTTGCTCCCACTCATGAGCAGCTAGCTTTCTAATACAGCCCGACCTGGCCCTGGAGATGGTACTGTCCACCGAGCACGGTGCCCTTCTATGTCAATTGGCAGTCAAGAAAAAGCCACCACAGGCATGCTCCTTGGCCAGCTTGATGGAGTCAGTTTCTCAAATGAGGTTCCCTCTACCCAAGTACGTCAAGTTGACAGCCAAGATTAGCCATCACACCGTCTCTCAAGTCAAAGTGCCTGAAGGCTTCCATTCCAGGCCATGCTTGGGCCTTCAGCTTCCTGTCTATGGGGAGTCCCATACGCTTTGACTGTCTCTCTAGCCCTGACTACAGAGGTGAGAAGCAGGCTGTTCATGGAGCCCCACGCAGGGTGAAACTGGCTACCTGCCAGCTTCAGAAGGCAGGGCCCCGCTCACAACCGCTGGTCTCCCCGCACCGCCAGCTGACACGCAGAAGGGGTGACTTAAAGTGGGTATCAAGAGGAGCCTACATACGTGGAATTCGGACCATGATATCAGATGCAGCTCTCGCTGAACTATGAAAAGATACAGATCATACAGTCAGTGAGGTGAGGGAAAGAGGGAGCAGGGCGGGAGAAGCAGGCTCCATCCTTCACATTTTTGGGGGATGGGACAGAGAAAGGAAGGGGGCTTGTGAATCTGTGCCCCGTATTCTCTGAGTTGAGCCTCTTGCCATCTTCCCTCCCTGACAGGATGCCTTAGATCCTCCCTGCCACAGGAGAGCCGACAGACGCAGTTCTCAACCTGTGGGTGGCAGCCCCTTTAGGGATCAAGCAACCCTTTCATGGGAATCACCTAAGACCACCGGAAAACAAAGATATTTACATTACGATTCATAACAGTAGCAAAATTACAGTTATGAAGTAGCAATAAAAGAATTTTATGACTGGGGGCACCGCAACATACAAAACTGTATTAAAGGGTCGCAGCATTAGGAAGGTTGAGAACCACTGCTCTAGAGACTCTGACCTCCTGCTGTCCCCTCTTGGTGGTTCAGGGCAGCTGTGAGTTCCAAGGACCCTCACCTGTGGGTTTAGGTCCTCCACCTTGGCTGTCACTGTCCACTCCTCTGGCCTACTCCAAGCTGTGTCCCTGTACCAATTCAGCTCTGATGTGGAAGCCCCAGGATGGGGGAAGCTGTCCAGAGGCTGTCAGGCTGGCTGTTACTGTCCAGATCTCGGCTGCCACTTATCTGGGCAGCCCACATGGGGAAATGAGATAGTCCAACATCACTTTTCCCATTAATATTCTTATCTCCACTAGAAAGGATGCTCTTTGTGTGTAGTGTGACATGTGGGTGTGAGCTTACAAACCCCCGGGTCTCTCTCTCCATCCTATGACTTCTGACCATATGGATGGGTATCTGAGACACTATGTAACTTGGACACAGAGTGTGAGCATACGAAGTACGTCTGTGTGATGCATTGCAGAGAAGTCGATGGAAAGCAGGGAGGTGAAGGTAGACGGTTGCGGGGGCGGGCATGCTTGATTCCATGTGTCTGGACCACACTAAAGAAAGAAAAGAGCAATCAGAGGGTGAATCTTTTTTAAAAGAGCTAACTAATTCTGGTTGAGAGGCTGAAAAGCCAGGTCATATCATTCATTGGTCATAAAAGTGTGTGTTAGCCTAGCCCTCTTGGAAGACCAATTCTAGATACTAAGCATAAAAAGGCTAAATGTGTCTTCTCTTCACTAGAAAGTCTACCTTCCCTGTTTCCCCAAGAGAAAAACCTTTGTGTACACACAAGAGATAAACCTGAGAAGTTTCATTTACAGAATTATTCATAGTAGCAAAAGTTACAAACAAGCTAAATGTCACTTGGCAGAGTGATTAAATATACTAGAGTAAAATAAACCAGGTCTGTGTGTTGCTATGTATCAGTCAGAAACAAACAAAAAAAAAACTTTATACACAGAGGAAGATCTCCCAATTTATATGGATTATGCATATCATTATAGATTATGCATATCACTATGGATTATGCATATTATTGTAAGTTATGCATATCATTTAGTTCCCGGTCTGCCGCTGTGGTAAAACATTTGGATCAAAAGCAACCTAGGGAAAGAAGGAATTTATTTGGCTTATACTTCGAGGTCTCAGGCCATTATGGAAGAAAGTTAGGACAGGAACTCAAACAGGAACTGGAAGCAGAAACCACAAAGGAATGCTGCTTACGGATTTATTTGGGCTTACGTTTAGTTAGCTTTCTTATGTAGCCCAGGATGACTTGCCCAAGGAAGGGTGCCGCCCACAGTGGGCTGGACTCTCCCACATCAATTAACAATCAATACACTCTCCCACAGCATGTCCGCCCAGAGTCAGTCTGAGCTAAGCAGTCCATCAGTTGAGTTTCTCCTCTCAGATGACTCTTGGTTGTGTCAAGTTGATAATTAAAGACAACTCTAACACCATATACAGACCCCAAAGTGTCAGGGAACATAGAGCTCTGGAAGACTCACACATCAAAATCACAGGACTGGAATGAAGGCAAAGGAAGTGTCTTTTGCATTAGACACACAACCTGAGTTGTTCGGTAATGGAAGTAAGTTTCCCTATTACTTGTGGAATTATAAAAAGAAATCACAGCATTGTAATTCTGCTTTAGAGCTAATAATTCAAACACAAGCAAAAATGTTTCTTGAAGGTCTTACTTTCAGTGGCAAATATGTGTTAGAGGTCAAAAAGGAGGCAAGCACGGAGATGAGGCGGTGAAGACTCTGAATCACGTGATACCAGGTCTACCTCGCGCACATGGTAGAGAGGGGTTTAATGAAAAGCAACAGCCCCAGCAGAGTTAAATCCAGAAAGAGCTGAATTAGGCTAGCCTTTTTATTTGTAATTTTCTCTACTCTACTTACCTGAGGCAGGGTCTCCATTGAGCCTGAAGCTAGGCCCAGGGCCAGCAAGCTCTAACATCCCTCCCTTCTCTGCACACTGCAACACTGAGGCCACAGGCACACGGACATGCCTGCCTTTTTAAATGGGTTCTAGGGATTTGAACTCTGGTCCTCACGCTTGTACAACAAGAGCTTTTACCTGTTTAGCCATCTCCTCAACCCCAATTTCCACCTTTTTAATGCAAAGTAATACTTAAGTTTATGTATATATCATAGTTGTCTGTGAGTTCATCCCTGGATGGACTTCTGGGTTGCTCGAGATCAGCGTTTAACATGGAAGACGTTTGTCCCATTTAGAGCCCTAGGCAAAGCCTCCTTCAGCAGCAGGTTTTCTCAAGGAAGCTCCATCCTGGGCATTCCACCTTTCAAAGGCCCTAACTTATGAGGGCCCTTGGATCCAGCTCTCTTCTACAAGCCTCAGAACTCATCACCCCCACCAGACACACTGTGGGATGCAGTATCATCCGGACATACTTCCTGGTCAACAGGATCTACTTCCTGGTGCTCAGAACCTGTCCAGCCCAAACTCCAGCCACCAAAACCAGCTCATACTTAACACTGTCTTCCAATTCTCTCTCTATGTCTGGAACCTCAGGATTCTCACCTTGCTTTGAAGTCAGCAACTGAAGACATTTTTCTTTAAATCCCAAGACACAACCCAAAACAATCACTTTCAAACCTGTAGCACAGGTTTTTTTTTATTGTTGTTGCTATTTGTTTGTTTGTTTGTTGTTGTTTGGGTTTTTGAGACAGCATTTCTCTGTGTAACCTTGGCTGTCCTGGAACTCGCTCTGTAGACCACGCTGGCCTCCAACTCAGAGATCTATCCCTCTGTCTCTGCCTCCCAAATGCCCAAGTGCTTGGATTAAAGGCACATGCCACCACCACCCAGTTATACTTTTAAAATGTATAGAAACAACCTAAATGAAATGAAATACATGTAATGTTAATAAAAGTGCAGGGTGTGCCTAGAAAAATGTGTTTTCTAAGATATTCTGAACCTGTACCAGAATCGTCAAACACTGCCACTGGCTTTGCAAGGTGTCTCTGAACTGAGGCCACACGACGGGAGAGTGAGGTGCGTGACCACGCCTGCAGCTACAACCTTGACCTAAAGCGGTCCTCTCGCCAACCTCCTTCTGTCTCCAGTGAGTTCTTCCTTGCATGGTCCAGATTCCATGCTGTCCATGTTCTAACAGTTCCTGCCAAATCTTCCCAAGGAAAAGGACCGTGGTTTGCAGATAAATGACTCTGTCACATATGTCTTCCTATTGTCACCATTCTTCCCTAGGCCACACATGAGTCTGATGGCTGCTCAGTTACTCAGATCCACTCCAGAAAGCCTGGGAATGACAACCATTGCCAGTAAGCATAAAGTACTTCTGCTATTAATTCAGTTGCTGCAGGAGCCCAGACAGCACATTGTACATTTTTGTGAGTGGTGTTGATTTTTGGATTTATTTCATTTTTACTTTATGTGTATATGTGAGCATCTCTGTGTATGTTTGTGTATCATGTGTGTACCTGATGCCTAGAGTGGTCAGAAGTTGTCTGATCCCCTGGAACTAGGGTTACAGATAGTTGTGATCATGTAAGGGCTGGGAACGGAACCAAGGTCTTCTGCAAGAGCAGAAAGCGCTTTTTAACCGCTGAGTCGTCTCTCCAGCCCTCTACTTTGTTGCTATTGGTTACCCTTATATGGATGTAGGTATACAACATGTGATGACATAGAATCTCATACAGTATAATAAAGAGAGTTATGCTATATAATCTTATTACTACTGCTAACATGACAGGCTATTTTAAACACAAAGACAAGTACATAAAACCAGATCCTAATATGAGCACCTATAAGTTTTAATAGATGTTACTATTTCGCCACGCTGGCAGAGAAAAAGCAAATCATTACAGTACCGCAGAACCTTTGTCGAAACCTCTATTTCAACCCAGACAGACGAGCCTGCCATCTGGAGGCTGTGTTCATCATTTAAAGTCACGTTGTGAGCTATTTCTGCACATATACTTATAAATAGCAGACAGAGCAATGCAAGCTCACATTTTTCACGTAAGTTAGATTGCATTGGAATGGTACAGGCACTTGTGCAGTACCTGAACACTCCAGTAGATGGCACTAGAATTTCTATTAGCGAGGAATTTTTAAATTTTTTATTTATTTTTCGTTAGCAGTTAGCTGTGTTTTGCAGATTGAAGGCAACCTGCAGAACATATGGGCTTCCATTTTCCATTCTGAAATGATTACCTGGGATCATTTCTTCCGATTCTTTCCTTAGGCAGAAGGCTTGGTGGACAGGGACGCTGAGAGGTGTGGGGACTAGAGTGCTGTAGTTCAAGATGCTCAACTCAAGGTGTGAACTTGAGGCCCTTCTCCAAGGACAGGCTGGCTCAGGGACAAAGCATCCTCTCACAGTACCTCTGACTCCTGTCACACAATAGTGGTTCCCTC
The DNA here is from genome assembly GCA_004026605.1 of Ondatra zibethicus. Taxonomy (NCBI): domain Eukaryota; kingdom Metazoa; phylum Chordata; class Mammalia; order Rodentia; family Cricetidae; genus Ondatra; species Ondatra zibethicus. The sequence continues at coordinate 53,291 of PVIU01000616.1, forward strand.
CTGACTGTTCCGAACAGACAAGCAGGAGATAATTTTTGAAAGTCTCTAGTTTGGAATCCAACCCCTGCCCTCTTGATGATCAGGAACCACACAAGCCGGAGACTTTGAGATTCAGTCCCTCTGGGTACACACAGATCTGAGGGTTATGAAGGGAAGGTGTAGTAAGGAGACACATGAGGCAGAAGACTCAGAGTCAGGGAACAGAGACACTGGAACTCCCAGAGCTGTGTGGGTGGTGATCAAGTTCGGCTTCTCCTGAAGATTAGCCCCTGCCCCCAAGTTCACAGTAGCCAGGACACAGGCATCCACTCCTAGCCCTACCCACGAAAATAGCCAACTGATAGGGTAAAATGGAGGAAATATAGTAGTCGCCCTGATGACCCTCCAGAATGTCTGGTGGCCATTGTCTACCATTACATAGCCTCCCGGTCCTGGTGTCGGGGCCTGAGGTAGGGGTGTGGACCCACAAGCAGATCCTGGGGTTTCTGGAAATCTCAGGTTCCCAACAGCTATGCCAGAGGTTTAGAGACCTGGCTGTCCCACACTACCTCCTCTCCTGGCCCCTCCCTGACCTGCCCTCTCTCTGGCCTCCGGGCCTGAGAAGGCCTGGAGAGGCCGTGGGAGTTTGGCTACCATTATCTGGCCCTTATCACCAGTAAGTTCAGGCTGACACGGAGCCCTCTTAGTTCAATGGCGAGGGGCCCACCCGAGGTCATTCCTGTCTCCAGAGAGCCTGGTCCTATCTCAGCGACCTACGGAAACCTTGGCATGAGCTCATGCTTTCTGACGACAGAGAGGGTCCCTACCCTATCACTGCCCAGACACCCTCCCCCACCTCACCCTCCACACACACCCCCCCCCCCCGGCGTCTGACATGAGCCTGGTAAAGGCTCCGCCGTTCCTCACTGAAATAGCAACACTGATAACTGCAGCAGACAGAAGTACATTGACGAATCTCCATTCAGAAAAGCACTGCTCCCTCCTCCCTCTACCCTGGTGCAGTCCTCCCGGGACGTGAGTGAGCACACAGGTCGAGTCCATTCCCTGGATAGTCACATGAGGACTGTACTCCATAGCCCTGCAGAACCCAGGATAAAGCACACTTCTTCCCATGCGGGAAAATAATGCCCCTGGATGCCAACCCCCATGCACTAAGGGTGCTGGTAAGACGGATCTTGCCTGGATTGGTGAGGTAAACAGAGTCCTGGAGTGGGAGGCGGTTCGTGGAATACTCTCTGTGAGGCTTTCAAAACAAAAATCCAACTGGCTAGGGATGACAAATGTCTTCCAGGCAAAAGTGGCTTCGGGATTCTTCTGGTATCTCTAGGGACCTGTTAAGACTGGGGTTTGGGCCTAATTTGGTCCTTGTTAATGACTACAAATATTTGAGAGAATGTTCTTAGTCTAAAATTTGTGTTCAGAGTCTCCCACAAGAGCCTCCTCTGAGGCTTGGTTAGGGTGGGACATGCTTCGGGAGTTACCAGCACTGCTGTGTGGGTGAGGGGTTCCTTTCAGGAGGGTGAAATGACGGTTCAGCTTCCAGTTGGCCATGGGCCAGTGGCTCTCCTGGGCTTGCCATGTGGTCCTCAAACCTTATCTTGTCAAAACCAGCAAGGGACAGTGTGACAGCAAGACCAAAGTCAGACTCCTGTGGGCTAATCGCACAAGTGACATCCCTCTTGTGGCAGTTACTAAATTAACCAGAAGCAAGCTATTGTGGGAACTCACAGGGTGAGAATGCCAGACAGCTGGGACCCCCCAGACACACTCAGAAACTGGTAGCACAGCCATCCCCAGAGAGGTTCCCAGGTGTGGACATCCACCTAGACCTGAAGGTGTTCCGGGGGAGACCTCCTCTCTGCCTAGAGGACACAGCATTTCAAAGCCAGCGCTTCAGAGTGGGCCTTTATGCACGAAAGTCTTGACTTTCTTGCTCAACCATCAATTTACCTTCAGCAAATCGCCTCCCTGAACCTTTGCAATCTGGTCTTTAAACTAGAATATGAATGATGCCTGCCCTCCCCCGAAGCTAGCACACCACCACAGCTTTATGATATTACAGCATCGGCAGTAATACCTGGCAAAATCCCAAATACTCCAGCCTCCTGGATGTCCCTTGACCATCCGGAGTCTTAATCCCTGCCTCAGGATCCCCATGAACTCCACACTCTCCAACAACTGTGGGAATAATGTCCAAAACTGGCATACTGGCAAGTTTATATAACAAAATGTTGCAAATGACACGTATTTACTGTCACCATTTCTGTGCGTTAGGAATCCAGGAGTAACAAGCTGGATCCTCCCGCAAAGTGGCAAACTGTCAGCTGGGGCTGGGGCTCCCCTGAAGATCTGAGAAGGAAGAAAAAGGCTTCTGGGTCACACTGCCCAGCACCAGCCCCACAAGGTCCATCCTGAATGTTTTGAATGACACCACTGAGTGGAGTGTTGAGCATAAATATTCAAGCATCCAAGACAACATTCAATATATGGCAAATTCACTTTGCTGATTACACTCTAAAAATATAAAAGTGTGTGTGCGTGTGTGTGTGTGTGTGTGTGTGTATGAGAGAGAGAGAGAGAGAGAGAGAGAGAGAGAGAGAGAGATGTTTGCTGGCATTGACTGAGCATACACCACACCATATCACACACCATACCACAGAGCCATACCCTCAGGGTGAAACTTTTCTAACTGTCTTTGTTTTTTAAGGTAGGAGTACCCAGGCTGGGCTTGAATTTTCTGCTTAGTTGGGGGTGGCCTATAAATCATTTTCCACTTTCCTAGTGCTAAAACTACAAGCATTATCACAAACAATTTTGAAAGAAAAAAAAAGATGGACAGGATACCCCTGAGTCTTCTCACCATGTGACTCCGTTAACAGAAGCCCAGAAGGAGCTGATCTGGCCTCTTCGGTTCTAGTTAGCCGTGGACCAAGGTAGGTCAAGTCATTGCTTAGAGAGTGCCTCTTCCCAAGCAGGGCACCCACTTTCAATACCATGGTTATTAGGGTGTCATGCAGCACAGGGGACTGAGACCGGTTTGCATTTGCTGTGGAAGAGAGTCTGCACCCAGGTGTTCCCCCGCCCCCGCCACCTTAAGGTGCTGGGCCTGCCCGCCTGGATTTTCCCCACTCAGCAGCAATGAACTACGCGACTGGGCCAAGGCTTTCCAACGTCTCTCCATGCAGATCCCTCTGACTACAAAGACAGTCTAGACTCTAGACTGTCCCTAGACGTTAGAGTCTCTAGCTGGCCTGAATCCCACATAGGCCTCCCCCCGCTCTGGCCTCTTCTGGCCCCAGTTCCTCATCTGTGTGTGTAGAGATCAAGAGAGTTTGTGTGTATAGAGACATTCATTTGCTGCATGCAAATAGTCAACAAACATAAGCTATTATTTTGAAATATTTTTCATTTTAATTTTATTTTACGTGTGTGGGTATTTTGCCGACATGTACATCTGTGTGCTGGGGCAAGCCTGGTGCCCATGTAAGCTAGAAGAAGGTCTCAAATTCACTTAAACTGGAGTTACAGAAAGTTGTGAGCCACCATATGGGTGCTGGGAACTGAACTCAAGCCCTCTGGAACAGCAGCCGGTGCTCTTAACCGCTGAGCCATATGGAGTTGCTGGAATCACAGGTGAAGAGCTTATGACTCTCCTCACTGCCTCCTTCTACAAGGGGACGTCAGGCCTGATATGGAGGGTCTCTTGTGAGTCACCGCAGCCATCCTGATGAAGGTCGCATTGCCGGTATGTGTCTGGAGTGCAGCATTCCACAACAGCCGTCCAGGTATGAGACGGAGGAGCTAGTTGGGACTGGTGTTCCCAGACAGATCCCAAAACAAAGGATGGGGTCAGGTGCGAACTCCATCACCTTTCTCAGCCACCCTCGGATGGGACCCTCCTACGGGGACACTCTTGTAAAGGTACTTCCACAGCAGGAGGCTTAAGCCTCTGAGCTACAAGAAGCCCCAGGCAGTACCTGACCCAAACCTCTCCTTCGGCAAGAGCGTCTGGCACAACAGAAGGAGGTGCAAGTTACTTCCAGTCACATAGAAGCCACACAATGTTTGAGGGAGCTGTTGACACACAACCCCATGCCCCACATTAGAGGAGGCTATGTAGAGAGGTAAGATGCCCAGAGAGGGTGTGACAGAGCCCTGGTTAAGGACGAATGAGCCTGGCCCACCCTGAGCTAGAGTTTGATATGACTGACTTAGCTGGGCCAATCAGGTGTCTGACCCTGTTCCTTCATGTCTGGTAGACATTCCTCCCTTTCCCTGCCTCCCTACCTACTGGTAAACCAACTGGTCATCCTAGTAGGTGATAAATTTAAAAGTGAGCTTCCTAAGGCATTTCCAAACTTGGATTAAGTCTCCCCCTCCCCTGCCTGTCTCTGGCCCCTCCCTGCCCACCAAAGCAGAGGGCATGAGACCATCCTTGGCTCCCAGAGTCTATCTAAGAAATGCTACTCAAATCTAAGTCCTGTCCCCATGTCACCTCAGTGACTGTCCTTTCCCATGTAGGAAAGTGTCCCCTCTACCACTGGACGCCTACTAGAATATACTAAATTTCCAGAGCTTCTATTTCACACGTTCCTCATCCATCTGTTGTCAAGCACCTGCTATGCAGGTCTTCCTGTGCTGGGCTCTTGGCCTATGCCACCAAGGGAGGAAAGCCTGCTTGTGAGTCAGGAGTGCCCAGGGCAACAAAACTCAAAACAAAGAAGTGGGAGGTCAGGGTGCCCTACGAACCTCACTGCAGGCTTCTCAGGGACGGAGACGCCTAGGCTGAGTCCTGAACACGCACAGGTGATGGTGCGGCTGCAGAGGGAAGGGTGGGATGAGAGAAGAGCGGCCGGTGCGAGGGGCAGGTGGGAAATCGTCTCCATAGTTATGACGGAGGAGTGGTTAGTATTGATTGTCAACTTAAGAGGACCTAGAGTCACTGAGGAGACAAACCTCCGGACGTGCCTGTGAAGGGGTTTCTAGACTGGGTTAACTGAGGTGGGGAGACTGCCCCCCATAACTGGGGCAGCACCATTCAATGGGTCGGGATCCTCGGCTGCGTAAAAGGGCCAAAGCAAGGAGGTGAGCGTTCATTGCTCTCTGCTGCCTGGCTGTGTGATGCCCCCACTTGCCTTAGCTCCTGCTCCGTGCCTTCTCCACGATTACAGACAATTGCAGGCTAACACAGGGGCCACAGCAACACCGGCATCTAGATATGCTTAGAGCAGCAGCCCAGAACCCCCTCTGCTCTGAGTCAGAGTTCCTTTCCAGGGGGTTCTTTCTTCTTATCTCTGTAAACCCCGCCTTCTTCCTCGGGCTTGAGCTCACTGCCATTCTCCAGTCCCATCCCCACAGCCAGTTAGCTGACTGCCTGGGCTCAGTGTCTGCCACCACATCCGCCACATCCGTACTGGTGCCTCTGAGGAACTCCCAGGCCGGGGTTAATGGACGTGCAGGCAGACTCCTGGGAAGACTGTGGGGTGACGGCGGGTGCAGAAGGAGACGGGGTGATGAAAACAGGAAGGTGAAGGTGATAAGGAGGGAGGCTTGAGAATCCTATTTTTAAAAACAGTGAAGTTTGGGGAAGTCCTAGGTTCCCGGTCAGTTGGCTCAGAGCAGAGCTGTCCCAAAAACGCCGTCATTCGCAGGATCACAGAGGAAAATGTGTCCGTGTGCTGCCCTGATTCCTGCAAGAGGCTGGCCCTTCACTCATTCAGTAAGGCCTTTATTAAGGGGCTGTCTCTACACGGTTTGTACCCATGCAAGTCTGCCCTGTCCCCAGGGCTTATGTTTCCTGAACACTCCAGGTGCGCTGTTGCAGTGTCTGCATTTGGTTTTGTTCCTCTGCGTGGAGTTATGCTTCTGCGTTCCTCTCCACTCCTCACCCCACCTTCTCACCCACGATTTACATCATCGTGCTATTTAGAATTGTAGCGCCCCCCCAACTCATCCCACACCACCAGCTTTCAAAGTTCCCTAACTTTCTTGACCTGCCCTGTGAGCTTAGAGCTGAGTAAAGCTTGCTGGCCTCAAAAAAGAGCCTGGTGCACGACCCCAGGCAGAAGAGGATGTTGTGCTTTGTTTACCGGCACGTTCTTAGGTTATTTACGCTCATAACAGAATCTGGCAGACAGCTGGGGCTCAACAAACACTTGGAGAAGGGATAATGGACCGGGTAGTTTCCAGGTCCCAGAGGAGGGGAAGATGTGTGTGCATAAGCAAGCTCCGTTGTTCTAGAGAGCTCTGACAGGAAGGTCACAAGGTGAGTAAGGCAAAACTCCTTTGGAATGGACAAAGCCCATGAAGGACACGCTGAGCTCTGCTCCCTGGAAGACAGTGAGTATGACGCGCTGGTGTTTTGCAGCCCCGTGCACAATGCTCACGTCAGCATATATGCATAGCCATTATGTGTGGCGACCCAGCTTCAGCGAGGCTCCTCGGCCCTCCTGCTCTGTCCTGTCTCAGCTTTGCCTACCTTGTCTTGGCCAAGAATTCCATCAGGTCAGTTTGATAACAGTCCCTGTGCCTTGATATCCACCTCCACCTCCACACGTGATCAAGTTCCCCATTCTTCATTCTTTCTAAATCTTTGGCCTGCCTTCAGACAGAATCCCTCTGCCCTGGAGACTCTTTAATAACGCTCAACCCACTGGCTTGCTCACCTGTCCTTGCCTATAAATGCTCCCTCTTGGCCTTGCTATAGTAGAGTGGAGACTATCGTTTCCTGATGTTTAGGCAACTTCTCTTTAATAAACCCAGAGCTCAATTAGACAGGATCCCTGACTTCAGAGTTCCAATCAGGGAGGAACTCAGATGCATAAATCAATAAGCAAATACGAGACCACAAGGAAGGCAGCAAAAACATGAACGAATATTGTCAAACGGCCTGCTAAATACTTCCCTTTATATCTTCAGGTTAGTGTAGCCGTCACCCTTGACCAGAGAGCCCGTTTTTCTGCAGTGGGCAGCAATGCAGAGACTCACATTGATCAAAGGGCTGAGAACAAGAGCCTATTGAGTTCTCAGCCCTAAATGGGTCTCTATCAACTCCGCGCCCCAAGGCTCGGGAGACAAGGTGGAAAGAACGCGAGAGCCGAAGGACCAGGATGAGTTCCGTGGACTGCCGTCTTCCGGGTGTGAGACGGTTACACTTGGATTCACTGCAGGTGTGATTAGTGGCACACAATCAAGCCAGTAAGATGGCCTGGCACTCCAATAGGCAGCACTTGAGGGGGGCAGAAAGGAGGGGGAGAGTAAGGATGGGAGGGGAAATATGTTGCACATGTCTCGGGGAGTTGTGAAGTGAGGGTTGGAAGTGGGTATGATCAAGATATATTGCATACAGCTGGGTGGACTTTGTGCTTCTGGAAGGTCAGGGGTTAGAGGTAGAAAATGACTCTATCTTCAAAGATTATCAATGTATATGACCCTTGACATCCAGAGTAACTGACTCTTTTCCTTTTTTTTCATTTTTATGTGTTATGTGTGTGTGTGTGAATTTGTATGTGTGTGCATGTGTATTTTCACAGTAAAAAAAAAAAACTTTAAGCCAGGCAGTGGTGGTGGTGCAAGTCTTTAATCCCAGCACTCGGGAGGCAGAGGCAGGCAGATCTCTGTGAGCTCAAGGCCAGCCTGGTCTACAAGAGCTAGTTCCAGGACAGGCTTGGACAGGCTCCAAAGCTCAGAGAAACCCTGTCCCCGAAAAAAACAAAACAACAACAACAAAAACCCTTTAATCTAGAAGGATCTATTCGCTGAAAATTGAGTGTCTCCAGAGTAGTGTGATCAAGTGATCCTTCCTTTTTCTGGAAGCCGATTTGTATGGAAGCAGATCCACTTCATCTTCACTGTTAGAAACTGTGGAGCTGACGAACAGGTTTCATCCCCACACCCACAGAAGAGCATGTGGATTTCAGGATGAGTAGCTGATTAAAATGTTTCCAGCCCACAGTGTGGAGGTGGGGAACATGGGAGTGTTTGGGGGACAGGGAGAGCCTACCTGTCTGAGTACAGAGCAGCTTGAATTAAGACTAGGAGATTCTTGGCCCTGAAATCGCAAGGCAGATGAAGCTTTGGGCCCATAATCTGCAGGCCTGGGGGCTTTGGAGCAGTGCTTGAGCAAGGAGGCTCTGCTTGCAGTACTGATTCCACTCTATCACTTTTCATAGGCAGCGAGATATTCAGGACAAATGCAGTAGAGTCTAGCTCAAAGTCACTTGACCCTGGTTCAGTCTGGGGCTAAAGGACCTAGAGGTCCAGACACCTCGAGTTTGGAGAGGCGCAGGTTCTGGAGCTGGTGTGCAGACAGGGCTGTGGAGTGCACGTGGCATAGAAGCGCTGATGCAGGAGACTGAGATGGAGGTGAAGGTAGACTTGTGCAGATGGAGTGGAGGATGGGCAAGCGCTGGTTGTGGAGGTCAGAGGAGGTGGAGGAGTGGGTCACAGTGGAGCTCAGGTGATGGGCAGGGGAGGGGAGGAGATGGAAATCAGACACTTGCCACGGGATGTGCTGCAGGTCCATATGAACTAGAGGGTCATTAGCTGACTTACGAGATGGTTTCTCATCTCCCCAAACACAGCCCAGTCTACAGACTCCCTTCCCTCAGAAACAAGAAAGGAGGCACAAGAAGTCAGGGCGGACAGCATTGGAATGTTCAAGCAGGAACATCGGCATCCGTGTGAGAAGAAAGCAGCAGGCCCTGGGATGGGTCCATTCACTCAGGCCATTGACTGCTCCTCCACCAGATCTGACGCTTGGTGGCGCTGTGAGCACGAAAGGCGAGCTCTGCAGTCAACAAGCCCGATGCAAAGACTGGAGATGTGACTTGGGAAAAGGGCTTTGCGGCAACCTAAGGAGCCCAGCCTACATCCAGGCTCCAGCTAAAAACAAATACCGACCTGGAGATGTCCTGCGAGACACCAGGAAACAGACAGAGCAGGAATGATGACTGTCTGTCTCATGGCCAGGAAACTGGGCTCCTGAGGTTACGGGACCTCCTCCATTTTCCTTGACTGCTGTTGGATCAGGAAAGGGCATTCGTGTGCAGTGGACAACACAGGGCACGGGAGCCTACAGGGAACTGGTGAACTCAGCTGTCCCCAACAGACCTCCGGTAGTGAGGAAGAGGAAGACATGCTAAGTGACCTCATAGGAAACCTTCAGTTCAAAAAAGTGAAAAAGGTATTGTTAAAGAGGGCTCAGAGTCAAGGCCCTGACTGAGGCATGGCTGTTCGCCAGCCTCTCAGAAGCACGCGCCTGTTAAAGGTGTACACACAGTAGAGTGACCGTAGATGACAGTACTAGACTATAGATTTCAAAACAGTGAGAGCTGAAATCTGTTTGTTTGTTTGTTTGTTTTTGAGACAGGGTCTCTCTATGTAGCCCTGGAACTCACTCTGTAGACCAGGCTGGCCTCAAACTCATAGAGATTTGACTGTCTCTGCCTCTCAAGTTTTGGGGTTAAAGGTGTCCATCACCATGCCCACCTGCCTTAGTTAGGGTTTCTATTACTATGAAGAGACACCATGACCATGGCAACTCTTATAAAGGGAAACTTTTCATTGAGGGAGCTAGCTTACAACTTCAGGGGTTCAGTCCTTTGTCATCATGGCAGGGAACATGGCAGCGCGCAGGCAGACATGGCGCTGGCTACATCTTGATCAGAAGGCAACAGGAAGTGGACTGTGATACTGAGCAAAACTTAAGCAAAAGAGACCTCACAGTGACACACTTCCTTCAACAAGACCATACCTACTTCAACAAGACCATACCTACTTCAACAAGACCATACCTACTTCAACAAGACCATACCTACTTCAACAAGGCCACACCTTCCAATAACACCACTCCTTATGAGCTTATGGGAGGGTCAATTACATCCAAACTGCCACAACAGCCAAAGGGCTGATGTCTTAAGCCTGTGGTAGATCACTTGCCCAGCACATAGAGAAAACAGGAGGAGCTAGAGACATAGCCCAGGGGTTGAGAGTACTCACACTCTGGCACAGGATCTGAGTTTGTCATCAATACCCATTCAGGTGCTCACAGCCACTCCAGGGGCACCTGATGCCCCTTCTTCTGGCCTCCTTAGGCACTGCACTGACAGGGAGATATAAAATAAAAATAAGTATTTTTCTAAGATTGCTAAGTGTGTGTGTGTGTTTTCTCAGGAGCCACCCACCTTGTTATTTTTGAGGCAAAGGTTCTCGTTGGACTCAAGTTTGGCGGAGTGGGTAGATGGCTGGCCAGCAATGCCCAGCAAATCTTACCTCCACCTTCCCAGGGCTGAGATTATGATCACCGTCATCACACTCAGCATTTCCATTTGCGCTCTGAGGATCAAACTCATGTCTTCATGTTTGGGTAACATCACCACTTTGCCAACTGACCTATCTCCCCAGCCCTGGTTACAACTTTTAGCTGATACATAAAGGGATAATAGTACATGTTAAGGAAACACCGGGTGATGTTTCAATGCATATATACATTCTATAACGTTTAAATCACATTAAACATCTGTTTTCTCAAAAAGTATTCTTTTTAATTTATCCTAAGACACCCTCCTAAAACAAACCACAGTTACCGGTGTTTACACTAACCCTCTCCAGTGCTCACACTAATGGTGGCAAAAATCCCTGAGTGCAACTTTTATTACAAAATCAAAGAGATTGGGTGTGGTGGTGCCCACCCCTAATCTCAGCAGTGGAGAAACAGAAGCAGGAAGATCAGGAGTTCAAGGTCATCTGCTGCTACAAACAAACAGACAAATCAGGGACATTGAGGGTTTGTAGATCAATAGTAGAGGTTGCTTATCATTGGGAAGTCCTTCATTTGATCCCTGGCACCACAATGAGGAAAAGAAGATTAGGGGGAAGAGATGGGGATTTAATGGGAGAAAGCCTAAGAGCTTCATGTTGCTCCACTCTAGAGCCCAGCGGACATTATGAAAAAGCTACCTCTCTGCTGAATGTTTTTCTGCTGAGCAGCTTGGGCAATGTTTTATCACATGCAAGATAGTCTTCAATGGCCCCTGCCTCCTGAAGTCACAGTTATGCAGTGGCCTCTGTTGCGCATGACTGCAGGCAAAACTGGCCACAGAAACGCTGGTGTGATTTCTCAGACGAGCTCCTAAAGACATCGTCTTAACAGCTGAGTGTTGTGGTGAACACTCCAGCAACCCAGTTATGAGAAACTGAGGGTGCCTGCCAGCAGCCAGCGCCAGCTTGCCGGCCATACTGCGAGCCACTTTGGAAGCAGGTCTCCAGCCTCTGTTAGCCTTTTAGGAGCAGATGCTACCACAGAACAGGCAGGGTGCTGGGATTCCTGGAGACCCTGAGCCACAGCAACCTGCCCTTCTGCTCCCAGACTCCAGACTCCCCAGACCTACTCCGCCACTGTTCCAGGTTGGATAGAAAATGTCCCCCACAGGCACGTGGGTTTGAAAACTTGGGTGAAAACACATCTGGACAGGGGGCTGCTTGTGGCCTTTGGAGCCTAGTCCCACTTGCACCAGTGGTCCCTGCTTCCCAGCTCAGCCACCACTTGAGAGGCTCTGCCATAGGCTCCACCCTCTTTAGCTGTCATGTTTTGGCCATCACGATAGACCCTGATCCCCTAAACCGTGACCTTTGGGTTGCTTCTGTGGGTCATTCAACTAAATGCCATCTTAAATGATTGTCGATAGTCAAAGCTGTGTCTGGGAGTAAGTTGTTGCTCAGCCAAACATAATTCAGCAGATCAAGTGTTCGCCATGCAGCATGAGGACCAGAGTTCAGATTCCCCAGAATCCAAGGACAAGCCAGGTGGGCACCCTGTAGGTGCACACCTTTGATGGATCCCTGCATTCAGATAACAGAACTCTGTGAGTTCAAGGTCAGCTTGGTCTACACAGTGAGTTTTGGGGCAGCCAGAGCTATGTGGAGAGACTCTGTCTCAAAAACCAAAGCCAAAACAAAACAAAATCCAGCCCCAAATTAACAGCTGCCATCCCAGTGCCTGGTTAGCAAAGACAGGATCGCTTCAGACAATCAACTAGTTAGGTCACCTAAAGGGTGACCTCTGGGTCCATCAAGAGACCCTGACTAAATGTACAATTCAGAGAGAGATCAAGGACATTCAGCAGCAACCTCAGGTCTCCACATACATGCGCTAGGGCACGTGTGCCCCCTACACACACTCACACACACACACACACACACACACACACAGAGAGAGAGAGAGAGAGAGAGAGAGAGAGAGCAGACACAAGCAGAAAAGCCGAGTTTCTGTTCCTGCTCCATCATTACTGCTGTGTCATTTTACGTCTTTGAACCATGATTACTTTAAAAAACAAAACAGGCAGGACGCCTCTAATCCTAGCACTCGGGAGGCAGAGGCAGGCAGATCTCTGTGAGTTTGAGGCCAGCCTGGTCTACAAGAGCTAGTTCCAGGACAGGCTCCAAAGCTACAGAGAAACCCTGTCTTGAAAAACAAAACAAAACAAACAAACAAACAAACAAAAAAACCAACACCAAACAGCTGGGGACATAGCTCAGCAATAAAGCACACACTTGGTGTGTGTGGCCGAGGCATGAACGTGCTGTTTGCCTCACACATACACTTGAAAGACCACACAAACACAAACCGAAGGGACACGCACTGATTCTGTTTGGCACGCACTTCCCGCTATCACTCCCTCACTGTAGGACGGCTCTTTCTATCTAGCCCTGCCTTCAGGGCTGCTGTGGGAGCCTCATGGAAATCTGTGTCAGCAGTCAGCGGACCGGTAGACTCTGACGGACTTTGTAAGCGTGCCGGAGTTAGCATCTGAGGGTCTATGTCCTGAAACTCTGCCAGCATGACTTCCTCTGTTGGAAGTGAACAGCAGGGTTCACTAGGGTTCCGTTTTGCCCCTGGTATCACAGGGCTGTGGGAGAAAAGCAGCAGGAAGCCTGCTCCCCACCCCAAGGACCCTCTGTAGCTACAAAGCTCCAGGGTAGAACTGAAACTCCAGAGTAGATAAGGCATGTGATCCAGCAGTCAGGAGGTGCTGAGCTCGCTGGAGGAGCCTTAGAAGGAAGCAAAAACCCCAGAGTGAAAGGTCTTTATGCTGAGCTCTGCTGTGCTGGGAAATCTGCCCCCTCCCGCGGTGGGGCTGTGGGCAGGGTAGCCCTGAGTCCACAGTTCCGTGCTTATTTGCCTTTCCCCTTCCTCTGCCCCAGAGTCCAAGCCTTTCCCCTTCCTCTGCCCCAGAGTCCCTGTGGCTTGGGGATTGGCTTGTGAGGTGGCTGTGGTCAGATTAAGCAAGCGACCCTCTTAAATCACTCCCTGATGTCCAATAAGGGCTAATAATGCAAACTGGGGACAGAGAGAGGAGAGAAAATAACTGGGCCCTTGTCAAAGAGGCCTGGAAACTGCTGTTAACATAAGCTTTGGTCTGTGAAATTCTACTTCAAAATCTGAATTTTTAAATTCAGTTTTCCTACAATATCTCCATTAAACAATTTCAAGGCAGGCAGTGATGGTGCATGCCTTTAACCCCAGCCCTCGGGAGGCAGAGAAAGGGGGATCTCTGTGAGTTTGACGCCAGCTTGGTCTACAAAGCCTGAGTTCTAGGACAGCCAGAACTGTTACAAAGAGAAACCCTGTCTCGAAAAACAACAAAAAACAAAGAAATCAAAAAAAAAAAAAAAAAAAAAACAGGAAGTGAAGACACAGCTCCAGGGTAGAACACAAGCCTAATGCTCACCACAAAAATAAGGTTTTCATATCATATTTTAATAAGAAAACCACTGTCTGTGCATATCTGTGATCCTATCACTGAGGGGCAGGAGTATTGTGAGTTTGAGGCCAGCGTGGGCTACATAACATGATCTTCTGAAGGAAAAACAAACCTATAAAAGGGATTTTAACTGGGGTTCGTGGGCACACATCTGTAACCCTGGCCTCGGAAGGCTGAGGCAGCCCCATCACTGGTTTGAGAACAGATGAGGCTGGACATAAGACTCTGTCACCAAAAAAATGAAGAAAGGAAAGAGGGAGGGGAAGCAGAAAGAGGAGAGAGGGAAGGTGGAGAAGGAACATCAGGCCGAGGTCCGGTGAATCTTCACCGTGTACATCATTTTAAAAGAAAACAAATGAGCTATTGTGCTGCTTCCCCAGGGTACCAGAACACACTTCCACTAACTTGATGGGTAAACCCACAGAGACATTTTTCTGTCAGTCCTGAAGGCTCAAAGTATGTGTGGCATCAAAGTGTCACGCTCCCTTCAAAGACTCCCAAACAGAAGCCTTGCTTGCCCCTCTCCTTCTGGTGCCAGCCCTTGGAACTCCTGGGGGGCAGGGCTGTCCACGTTTGGACTCACCCTTCATCTACCTCAGTGTTCTCTCATCTTCTCCTAGGACACAGTGGCTAGATTTAGGGTCCACCCTAACCCACTATGGTCGCAGTCACACGTGGAAGCTGCGGTGGACACAGACTGTGGGCTACTCCGTTGAACCCACAACTGTGATACAACTATTGGAAGTACCAAAAGCTAGTTTTTAAAATGAGACATGGATGGGCTGCCACAGGCAAGCAATTCAGGTTGACCAGCTGTGGCTCCTGGCCATATTGCAGGAAATTTATTACATCGTGGGCTGAAAGTATAGCTCAAAGATAAAACACTTGGCTTATCTTGTATGAGACTCTAGGTTCAGTTCCGAGTGAGAAGGGACACCCCACTAAAAGATAGTGGAGAGTTGTCTGTTCTTCTTGCTTCAGCAGTGAGGCATTGGAGGAAAGACGGGGAACTGTGGCCAAGGCTCGCCGGGATCTGGAGAATGCGACATCTCCCGGATTTGGACAGCTGTTTATCCGCTGCTGGGCCACTATTGAGAAAAAGCTCAGTACCTGGATACAACAGAAGCCTGTGATCTGCTCCTGGGGTTGGAGATCTGGACAAGGACCAGTGGGGTCCTCTCTGCCCCTCCATCCTTCACAAGGTCCCATTATGGTGCTGACCACAGTGAAGGGATCTGCCTCCCTGCTCTCCTATGTGGCTTCTGTCAGTCACTTCCTTTTAGGCATCTGGACTGAGGGTCTCAGTTCTTGGATGGCTTTGATCCAAAAGCCACCTCAAGCTCCTTGTTGAGATGCCTGGACAGTCAGGAGGCTGCTCCAAACATCACAGTCAGGCAGGCAGCCTCCTGAGTGTCCAGACATCTCAGGGCAAGAACCCTCTTGTTTTCCTGATGCTACCTTCTTCCAGCCTCCCCAAGACCTGCCCTTGTGGGCAGCCATACAGCCTCCTCGCTGTTCTTCAAATGCAGCAGGCATTCGGGGCTTCTGCTCTTCCTCTTACTAACGCCCAACCTAAAATGCTCTTCCTCTGAACTGGATGGCTCAGCTGCCCACCTCCTCACCTAGGAAACCTTCCACGCATACTAAAGCTGTAAGGGAAAGGTGAAAGGGCAGAAGTATAACCCTCCTTCATCCCTTTTGGGTCCTCCCACCCACTCTTCGGCTTCCATTTTCTCCACTGCTTAGTATCATCTGACGTACAGACTATTGTTTACTAATTAGGGTTTTTGATTTCTGACTATGCTCTCTAAGCTCCGCGGATCTGAGATTCATTTCTGCTCTAAATACACCCCCAGCTTCCAGAAGGACAGCTAGCAAATAGTAGGCACTCAGTAAGTTCTGAATTGCGATTTACTGTGACCTTGACAATATTTTTTTAAACTAAAGACTTGTGAATGTGTAACAAAATTATGGACTGTCTAAAAAAAAATCTGTAATTAGCAAAGAAAGGATTGCAAGTTCAAGGCCAGCCTGGACTACAGAACAAAAACTTGCCTGGAAGAAACAAATAAGCTGGACCTATAATTCCAGCTTCCTGGGATGCTGAGACAGGAGGATCTCAAGGACAACCTCAGTTACTTGGCTATACCCTGCCTCAAAATAAAAATAAAGAGCTGGAGGCCTTGGATTGCATACCCAGTACAGGAAAAGTAAAATAAAATTAAGCATCTTGGTCTACTTCATGGCTGCCTCCAGTGATTTGGCAACCCTGGACTGAGCTCACTCCCTCGGCTTTCTCAGCCTACCGGCCCCCAGCCTGCTCCACACCTTCTCTGAGGCATAGGCAAAGGTGAAGGAGACTCAGAGATGTGTTTCAACCATCTCCCTGCCCTTCTCATGATCTTGTGCACTTATAAGCCCCTCCCTGCATATTCCCTTCATTCCGTGTTCTCTTACCTTGAGTGAGCATCCAGGGATCTGTTTGGTCTTTATAAACCAACGTGTCTAAAAGTTGCATGCTCCCTTTTAAAAAGTGACCTAAATCTAGCTAGACCTTTGGAGACGATACAGTCATGGAAAAAACTGAGGAAATCCCTAGACTTCCTTTCTCTCCTCAAAATGGACACCATAAATGAGAAAACAACTTGGCAACTGGAGGCTCCCTGAAGTGTTAGATATAGACCCTAGTTGTTGGGTTTCAGTAGGGCTTGGGCTATGGGTAAAGGGCTCTCTACAGCTATAGAAGTCTGCTACATCCCGCATCCAAGATAATCATCACCCTGGAGGCAAAACCATCTAGCCCTGCTATCAGGGCAGAAGTGTTCCTGGAGATTGAGGGTGTATTGACCTGGACCATCGCTGGAGGACCGTGGTACCAAGATGGCAGAACAGAAGGCAGAGCCATCAGAACAAGGGGACCTAGGGTGAGGCAAAGAAGACCCCAAGCCTATGTTGTTCAGGAAGCTGTGAGCAGGTTCTACCAGTGGCAGATAGAAAAAGGCCACCACTGTGTGGAAGTCCACCATCTCCCCAAATGCTGTGAGGGGCCACCTGGCCAGAAAGTCCTCAAAACAGAAAGGTGTGCCTCAGAGTCACAGTTGTCCAAAGTACAACCTCTGATGACGGTTCTTTCTCCATGACAGTTTTTCATTGAAACCAACATCTCTTTTTGAAAAAATTTTCAGAATTAAATTTATTTATTACTGGCATGTGTGAAGGGAGTCAGTTCCCTTCTCTTACCATGTGGGTCCTGGGGTTCAAACTCAGGCAGGTCATCAGGTTTGGCAGCAAGTGCTTTTACCCAGTGAGCCATCTTGCCAGCCCATGAAACCAACAGCGTGGCTAATCAGGGAGTAATTACTACCAAAGAATCTTATATACATATATGAAATGCCACCATGAAATCCACTATTTGCATAACTGATAAACACTAATAAAAAAAATAAAATAGACCCTTGAATTATTTCTTGCTCGGGTGTTGAAACATGGGACAGGTGGGGAAGAGCCAGTAAGACTGAAGCCAGGCCAGAGAAGGAGAGCCACTGTGGTGGCTGGAGTGAGCAATGTCCCCTATAGGCCCAGGTGTTGACACCTGGTCTGCAGATGGTGGCTCTGCTTGGGAGGTAGTCCACCTTGATGGAGGAAGTGTATCAAGGGGTCAGGCTTTGTGAGCTCTGTCCTCACGGAACTTCCAGGTCTCCCTGTCTGCTCTCTGCTTTGTGACTGGAGTTGAAGAAGTGATCCAGCTTTGGCAGCCAGTTGCCATGCCAACCCCATGCTGTTATGGGCTCTCCCTCTGGAACCCCAAGCCAAAATTAACTCGGAAGTTGCCCTCTGCTGTGGGCTTGGCACTGCAACAGAAAACTAACGAGTACAACCACGATGACAGTTTGGCCATTTCAAAGTCATGAAAGCGAAGAGAACAAGGAGCAGAGTAGACAAAAAGGAGGTTCAGGGGCAGGGTCAAGGATGTAGCTCACTTGGTAGAGTCCTTGTCTAATGTGCATGATCTGGGATCGAGTCCCAGAGCACACAAAACTAGGTGTGGCAACACATGCCTGCAATTTTAGCACTTGGGAGATGGAGCGGAAGACCAAGCATTCAGTCATCCAGCGACACATAGAAAATTCAAGGTCATCCAGAGCAACACAAGGCCCATCTCAATAAATAAATGAATAAATAAATATTAAAAAGCAGCTGTCCTGAAGGCTTCTCCCACAATGCACCTGTTTCTGAGGCTGTGGTTGACCTTTGTGACTGCTAAAGCTAAAAATCCCAGCCCCCCCCCAAAAAAAGGCAGTCACTGCAGGCAAGATAGCTGTGGTCCAAAAAGCCCACAGGCCAGAAAGCATAACTTCCTTCTAAGGTCAGAAGGCTCCAGCCCAGAAAGCACCTGCTCCACAGGCAGCTGGCAAAAAAGCGGAAGAGGAGATCACAAAAAAAAGAGCAGAGGTTGCCAAGATGTGCTGGCCGTGGTCCCAGCCTTGGGATGTGGAAGCCAGAGGATCTATAGTGCAGGCTCTTAGGATACCTGAGATGCTATCTCAAAGAGCGTTTTTCGAAAAGAAAGGAACAACCGTTCTTTTTGACAATCAATCACTCAAGTGGAGATTTCCCCTACTATCCAATAACCCAAAAGACAACACTTTACTTTTGGCTTTCTGGAACAGAGACCCGCCTGAGTGGAAGTCTTGTTTTGTTTCCCTTTGTTTTCTTAGTGGTGCATGGATTGAATCCAGAGCTTAATGCATGCCAGGCAAGCGCTTTCCAGCATAACCTCAGGAAATCAGTCAGCCCCTCTGTAAGGGCTTCATGCTTTGTCGCTTCCCCACCACTCCCTTCGTTTCTCCCCAACTATGAGGCCAGCTAATACCACTCGTCACAATCCCTTACTTCTTCTCTTACAACAGAAAGTCTGTGTCCTTGACTCTCAAGTAGGGGGGAGAAGGAACCCAGCGTGGACCACCCAGGGGAGCCTCTGACGAATTCTAATGAGCTGTGGGACGGGCTATCCCGTGAAACTCACTCCACTGTGTATGTGAATGGTGTCCCCCAAGGGTGGTACAATAAGCAATTTCCACAGCTGAGCAAGCAGGACTTTCTACAGGCCCAAGAAAGACTGTATGTAGCCCAGACCTGGGTAAATAGGGTGGGCAGGCTCTGGCCAACTTCCCTGAAGAAAGAAGGAAACGGAAGTGAGGTTGGGTTGTAGTGACAGAACACAGAAGAAAATAAATGCATTTAACCCTCATCTGCTTTCATCTTACAATAAACGGGCAGAGTGAACACAGGAGGCCTCTGGGTACCCTTCTACAATCTGTATTACCTAGCCTGGCATTTAACTGTTCTCTGGACAAGACCCCGTCTGGATTCATTCCGCTATATAAAGAGAGAGTTTCTGGACACCAAGAGACAGAGATGAGCGCTGGGGATGTAGGGTGGATATAAAACCAGATGTGTATAAAACCAGATGTGGGGGTGCATACCTGTAATCCCACCACTATGGAAACGGAAGCAGAAGAAGTTGAAGTTTAAGGTCATCTTGGGCTATGTAGTAAGTTTGGGGTCAGTCTAGGTTTCATGAGACTGTGTGTGTGTGTGTGTGTGTGTGTGTGTGTGTGTGTGTGTGTGTGTGTGTGTGTGTGTGGACAGCGAGTGAATGAGAGAGAGAAGACTACACTATGAGCTAGAGGACTATACAATGAGTGGAGTACTATAGCATGCTACCAGATGTGGACAGAGAGACGGTGGGCAGCTTATGGGTGGATGCAAACACCAGAAATTGGAGGAAAAGGTTCTTTTCTTGCTAGCATTGATGAGCTCCAGTCATTCTCCAGGGAGCAGTACCTGAGTGTCCTCACAGCCTGCTCCCATCAGTCCAGACTTGATCCATTCCTAAGACCATGCTTTCAGGAAGGCATCATTGCGTGCTAAGTAGCCAGGATGATGTGAAATCTGGGCACCGATCCGGAGAGCGTGAGTGAATGGATCTAAGCCTTCTGGTCCCACCTGGACAGAGAGTGGAAGCCAGAAGAGGGCTGATGGCAAAGGGCTGAAATGGACTCCATATCAGGAAAGTCAGAAGTCAGAAAGGCCTTGGGAAGTATTGAGCTAAGTGGCCCGTGGTCAGAGTTTGAATTATAAAAAGAAAGCATTGCTGAGCTGTAAGCCTTTGGGAAACGTATTATATGAAAAGGTTTTAGAGGCTAAGCTTCTTGGAGACAGGGAAGCCATCAGACTCTGTGTTCTCGGCATCTGGGAGAGTCCCAGCACATAAAAGCATGCTCAGGGTGCCTTTCAATCTTATGATGATTGGGTCTTTCAAGGACTATGGCAGCTAAACAATAATGTCGGTGTGGTGGCTCACATGGCACTTGGGAGGTGAGAGCAGGAAGATCAGGGGTTCAAGGCCAACTTCAGCTACACAGTGAGTTCAAGACCAGCCTGAACTACGTGAGACCCTGCCTCAAAAAAGCCAAATAACTAAACAAAGTTGTTAAGAGAAACCTTCTTACTAGAGAAACTCCAATTATAAAGACTCAGCCAGTGATGAACCTGGTGAACTGTTTCAGTCCCAAGACTATAAAGAAGCAAATTCCACACTGAGGTGTGTTACCAGTGTGCTCTAAGACACACCTGCAGTGCCACGGTAGAATCAAAATGCAGTGCACAGTTGTACACAGTACCTGAGTCTTGACATCAGAACGAAGTATGACACAGGTTTGCACACTTGTCTTTCTATGCTTCATCACATTTAGGGTTGTTTTGTTTTCTGAGGTTTTGTTGTTGTTTTCTTGTTTATTGTTTGGGGTTGTTTATTTACTTGTTTGTTTAGACAGGGTCTCAGTATGTAGCCTTGGCTAGCCTTAAACTCACTATGCAGATCAGGTTGGTCTCAGACTTTTAGAGATCCACCTGACTGCCTCCTGAGTACTGGAGTTAAAGGCGTGTACCACCAGGCCCAACATTTTTTTTTCATTTCATTTTATTTTTTTCCCATGTTATTTATTGAGCTCTACATTTTTCTCTGCTCCCCTCCCTGCCTCTCCCCTCCCTCCTTCAACCCTTCCCCAAGGTCCCTATGCTCCCAATTTACTCAGGAGATCTTGTCTTTTTATACTTTCTACTTCCCATGTAGATTAGATCTATGTAAGTCTCTTTTAGTGTCCGTATTGTTGTCTAAGTTCTCTGGGATTGTGGTTTGTAGGCTGGTTTTCTTTGCTTTATGTTTAAAAAGCACCTATGAGTGAGTACATGTGATAATTGTCTTTCTGTGTCTGGGTTACTTCACTCAAAATAATGCTTTCTAGTTCCATCCATTTTCCTGCAAAATTTAAGCTGTTGTTGTTTTTTTCTGCTGTGTAGTACTCCATTGTGTAAATGTACCACTTTTTTTTTATCCATTCTTCAATCAAGGGGCATTTAGGTTGTTTCCAGGTTCTGGCTATGACAAACATAGCTGCTATGAACATAGTTGAGCACATGTCCTTGTGGCACGATTGAGCGTCCTTTGGATATGTACCCAAAAGTGGTATTACTGGGTCTTGAGGAAAGTTGTTTCCTAATTTTCTGAGAAATCACCACACTGACATCCATAGGGGTTGTACCAGCTTGCATTCCCACCAGCAATGCAGCAGTGTTCCCTTTTCCCCACAACCTCTCCAGCATAAGTTGTCATCAGTGTTTTTGATCTAAGCCATTCTTACAGGTGTAAGATGGAATCTCAGAGTTGTTTTGATTTGCATTTCTCTGATGACTAAGGATGTTGAACATTTCCTTAAGTGTCTTTTAGCCATTTTAGATTCCTCTGTTGAGAGTTCTCTGTTTAGGTCTGTACTTCATTTTTTTATTGGATTACATGATCTTTTGGTGTCCAATTTCTTGAGTTCTTTGTGTATTTTGGAGATCAGACCTCTGTCTGATGTGGGGTTAGTAAAGATCTTTTCCCATTCTGTAGGCTGTCGTTTTGTCTTGTTGACTGTGTCCTTTGCTTTACAGAAGCTTTTCAGTTTCAGGAGGTCCCATTTATTAATTGTTTCTCTCAGTGCCTGTGCTGCTGGGGTTCTATTTAGGAAGTGGTTCCCTGTGCCAATGCGTTCAAGTGTACTTCCCACTTTCTCTTCTATGAGGTTCAGTGTGGCTGGCTTTATGTTGAGGTCTTTGATCCATTTGGATTTGAGTTTTGTACATGGTGATAGATATGGGTCTATTTTCATTTTTCTACATGTTGATATCCAGTTATGCCAGCACCACTTGTTGAATGTGCTTTCTTTTTTTCCGTTTGATATTTTTTACTTCTTTATCAAATATCAGGTGTTGGAAGATGTGTGGATTGATATCCGGGTCTTCTATTTGCTTCCACCAACATGTTTTGTTTGTGTTTATGTTGGAGATTGAAACTGGAGCCTCACACAATGCTCTGCTACTGAGCTGTATGGCCAGTTACTGTCAGCATTTGATACTCTGTGTGTGTGTGTGTGTGTGTGTGTGTGTGTGTGTGTGTGTAGATAATAGGTTGGTTGTAGACAGATGGTAGATAGATGATAGACATATAATGATTGATAGATAGTAAGCTGACACATAGTGGATAGACAGTAGATAACAGAGATGGGGGATGGGTATCTTCATGATAATGCAGTGCTTGTTTTATGTCAACTGGACACAAACTAAAGTCATCTGAGAGGAGGGAATATCAATTCAGAAAATGTCTCTGGCCAGGCATGGTGGCACACCCCTTTAGCCCCAACACTTGAGGCAGACACAGGTGAATCTCTGTGAGTTTGAAGCCAACCTGGTCTACAGAGCGAGTTCCAGTACAGCTGGGGCTGTTACACAGAGAAACCCTATCTCAAAAAATCAAAAAGAAGAAGAGGAAGAGGAAGAAGAAGGGGAAAGAGAAGAGGAAGAAGAGGAGGGGAATGAGGACTGTCAATTCTTATCCCCCCATAATAGCCTGTCTAACGAACCAGTTAAAGTAAGAAACATTTCTCAAGTTCTGTCAGCCACACTAGCAAATTCTTGAGCTCAAGAAGGTGCCGTGGGAACCTTTATTTATAGCAGGCTTGTCAGAAGCACAGATTGCAAACTGGGACTCAAAGTTGACATCTAAAATGAGTGGACAACCTTGGGAACTGAGCCTTCTACCTATGAGTTCTGTTAATAACGCCAGGTGTACGGTCATGCTTTATATAGTGCAGAGAATGATTTGCAATAGCCATGCTTTTGGCTTTGGATGAGTGAGTTTATTAAGGATATAGCAAGTTAAAGTAAAGGAATAAGTAGCAAGAGAGAAATGATAGACAGACAGATAGAGATAGATAAACATCGTCAAATTGAGCAACAAGAACATTTATTAAAAATTGACTGACAGTCAACTGGTATTTCCAACTGAAATTTTTCCTTCCCATGGCTGAGTGTCTCTGGCTGAGCTTCTAGCTTTTCCTTCCATGGTAGACACTTTCATATCATGGCATAAAGAATGCTAACCTCTCTTGGAAATGGTTTACAGTGTTGTGTTTTTTTTTTACTCTTGGGGTGTTTGCGATTCTTTTCTTCCCTGTAACTGAGATAGGTGGACAGCTAGCTCATACTCAGCCAAGGGGTCCTGGGCCAGGCTGTTTTCAGAACACAGTAGAAGACAATGACAATTTATTGGTTCTCTTCCTACCATGACGGAAAGAAGAGCCTTTCTTTACTGGCACAGCAAACAGATCAATACAAAAGACATAGAATCTGAGTTGTAACCATGGCTTTTACTCAGTTGCAACAGATTTTTGCTCATTTCAAAACCAGGAAACAAGTTCTCAGGAATACTGACTCAAAAAAATATTCCAGAACTAAGTATGATAGCACATGCTCATCCATGCTAAATTCCAAAATTTAGGAGGAATGCCATGAGTTCAATGCCAGCCTGGGCTATATAGTAAACTACTGGCCAACCTGGGCTATAGTGTGAGGCCCTTGTCAAGAGAAAAAAATAGGAGAGGAGAAAGGAGGGGAGGGAAGGAGGAGAGGAGAAAGGCGAAAAGAAAATTGGGCCAGCAAAATGCCTCAGCAAATCTGGCAGCTTGAGTTCAATCACTAAATCCCATGTAATGTTGGAAGGCGAGAACCAACTCCACAAGGCTGTCCTCTGATCTCTACATGTATGTAATACCATGTGTGTATACATCCCGGACTACAGGAGACCTGTCTCACAAAGTAGGCATTGCGGATGTTAGTAGATAGTTTTCCTAGCATGCTTGAAGCCCTAGGTTCAACACCCAGAATGCATGAGGCCCTAGATTCAATCCCCAGCATGCATGAGGCCCTAGGTTCAATACTCAGCGCTGCATAAATGCACACCTGCAATACCAGCATTTGGGAGGTGCAGGCATAAGGACCAAAGTTCAAAGTCATCCTCTGCTATATATCAAGTTCAAGAGAAGTCTGTGTTACATGAGGTGCTGCCAAAGGAAAAGGAAGGAAGGACAGAAAGGGGGAAAGTGCCTTTTGTTAAATAAACCTCAGAAAGTTTCTACTGTTTGGGGCGTATCACCCATGCTAACAACCTAGAGTCACCTATGTTGTTCCATGCCACCTGCTCCAAAGTAAGAGAAACGAAGGCTGGCTTTTGCTAAGAGTCCAGTTTAATCAGTTCCCACTACCTTAATCATTAAACCAGGAAGGCAATCACCTGGAGTCACCCTTACCAACCAAACAATTTATTGTCCCACCTCCGGACCCAACAGTGCAAAGAAAGCAAATTGTGTTTTGCTCCTGGCTTCTTCAAGTCTTTTCAACTAACCCCCTCTGTCTGGCTTCCTGGAACACTTTAATTTATTCAGTAAAGTATTGCTCAGTGCTAGAATGAAAAGATAAAGCTAATTAAGATCTATATTATATTATATTTATTTATTATTAGGCAAGGGCAGTTGAGTGCCAATACATGCTTATAGAAGTCAGAGAACAATTTGTAGGGTTAATTCTTTCCTTCTACATGCAGGTCCTGGGGATCAAACTCAGATCGTCAGGCTTGGTGGCAAACACCTCTACCCACGGTGTCACCCTGCCAGCCTCCATTTCAAACCTTTGAAGAGAATTGTTGTGATCCTGCTTTTTGTTCCCAGTAAAGTGACTGCCCAAATGAAAATACTGTGGGACCCAGACAATCCTGGATCACCCATTGGAGGATATCCCCAGGAAAGGCATTTTCTCTCTAACGCCATAGAGAGGCCCAGATGTGCTCACGTCATGGATAGCCTCATCTCCCCACACCTTTAATCCCAGAGGCAGGAGGATTTCTATGAACCTCAAGGACAGCTTCTGGTATACATAGTGAGTTCCAGAACCTCCAGGGCTACATAGAAAGATACCGTCTCAAACAAAACAAAGCAACTGCAGAAGTCACCCGTCCAGAACAAAGACCAAAGACGTGTACCTACCGTGTGTACACAGTTCTCTGCTGTGCCTCAGCCTCACTCTGGGCCCATGCCCCTGTCGGGCGCTGTCTTACTTGTATTTAAGGGCTTTCTGTAGCTATTCCATGTTTAGTTCACAATAGCAATAACCACTGGTCAAGTGACTGAGAGTAGGGTAAATAAGTGACTTATGACATTCAGACCCACTTCTCAGGTAGGGGCTTGGTATACCCACTCTAATTAGCTTTAAAATTCAAAAACTGGATTCCAATAACATGGGTGCTATAACATTCTTCAGAATCAAGTAGACCCAACCCATTTGGGAGAGTTGAGAAGAATTAGGCTAAAAATTTTACAAAGAGGGCTAGAGAGATGGCTCAGAGGGTAAAGGCACTTGCTGCCAAACCTAATGGCCTGAACCCACATAGTGGAAGGAAAGAACCAATTTCCAAAATTTGTTTTCTAACCTTCACATGTGTGCCATGGAATGTGCACACAAACATGCACACACATAAATAATTCAGCATTATTTTTACATTACATGACATGTACAGGTCACTTGAATAAGAACAAAGTAGAACCCAGACCTCTGACTAAATAAGGGTGGTGGCTCTGATCCCCCAGCCCCAGGCTGCCTGTTCCGAGAGGCACACCCAAATGTCTGTGACGCAGGCATCCACCTGATAGGGATCATCTTCTGCTGTGTCACTTGGGCCAGCGTCAACAAGGCTAACATCGCAGAACTAGCCCCAGGCTAGCGTCCAGACTGGCAATACCGGCTGGGAGCCCTACAGTCTAAAGTGACCAGACTGTCATGGAGATGACTCCCTTAGCATCTTCTCCAATGAGACAAGTGCCGGCAAACCTGTGCCGAGGCCAGTGGTGAAGTTCACGGTGACACCTGTGCTAGCTAGTTCTTCCACTCAAGGAAGCTCATCACAGCAAGGATGCTGCTGATAGCTATGCCTGTAGCACTACACCATAAGTAAAAAGGTCACTAACTGCATCTCAAACCAAGTTCACAAGCTGGCTGACCAGTGCAAGGGTCCCCAGGGCTTCTTGGTTTCCCACAGCTTTGTAGGGAAATTGTCTCTGGTTCACCCACCTGCTGGTGAGTACAGCAAGAAGCCAGCTGGAGTTCTCCGCTTGCCATCTCCAGGTCTCCACAGGTCCTTATCACCCACACCCCTGGAGCACTCAGACTGTGCCTTCATGGTAGACAAGGAGGACATGGCATCTAGCATAGGAACCAGGATGCCAAATGCCCAAACTCTACTAACCTCAACTTCCTTGTCAGCCAGATCATATTTTCCATCACTGCTCTCCTCAGATTTTAGGGAGGCCTGAATATTAATCTGGAAGATGCTATACCAGCCCGACACCCTACCCTCACATCTACTTCCATGTGGCCAGAAGGGCCCCTGACATCTCTGCTGAGAAAGCCTACCATGTCAAGAGATCAAAGAAACCTCAGAGGGAACACCAAAGTGTGCCAATGTCAAACTAAGGAATGGAAACAGAAACTTCCCTGGTGTGTTTGACCAAGGAAAGGCCCACATTTGAACTCACCACTTCCCTCTGTGTGTCTTCCATCTGTCTATAGTCTATGATTACTAGCCTATCTGTAGTCTGTCTACTGTGTGTGTCTAAGATCTGCCCCTGTTGTCTGTTGTGTTGTGCCTGTCCCCAACAAAGGGCTCTGCTATGTATTTACTGAACAGCACATTATAGGAATATGGGAAAGCAACAAGAAATACATTTTTTTACAGAACTCTTTAACAAAGTTTTACAAGGGGGGAAATTTACCCTACTGACTCAACTGACCCACAGTAGCACTCAAAACTGTATCCACATGCTACTTCCAACATTTATGGGCTATTTGTTTTGTTTAGGGTTGCTTTCAGCCTGTTGAGTGCTTTCCGCAAACGATTACAATGCACACATTACATAATTCTGGGTCAGGAGCTGGAAGAGTACATAGTTTAAGATTAAAGCTGTATGTATTTAGCCTAGGTTGTAAAGTTGATTGCATGGGAAATCCAGGGCATGGTAAGGCTGGTTTCATTGTTCTCTTAAAGGCAAGTTAAACTTAAACAGGCTGAGTACACAGTAGGACAGCAGGCTGAGCACACAGTAGGACATCACATTGAGTACACACTCTTAAATGGTCTCAAGGCATATTACTAACTAGGCCCCAAAGTCCAGCAAAGGTTCAGTCTCTTTGAAGCTAAGAGACATTTTCAGAAAAAACAAAAACGTATCACTACAGCTTGCCATGAGCATCTCGCTGCAGCAGAGGTACCATGACTCCTTTGAGCTGGTCAGCCTGGGTGAAATATGACCCTCACTGTAGTAAAGACACAGCTTGCTGCCTACTGTACCTTGGTGATGGGGTTCCCAATGAAGTCATGGCTACTGTTGCTACCATCGTATCCAAGCACAATACTTGGTTTGTGGACTAGTGTCCTGCTAGCTTCAAGGCTGGCATTAATCACCAGCTTCCCACTGTGGAACCTGGTAGAGACCAAGCCACGGTTCAGCTCACTGCGTGCGTGCTGTACTACGCCACAGCCATTGCTGAAGCCTGGTCTAGCCTGGACCAAAGTTGACTCAATGTCTTCTTCACTGGCATATGGCTGAGGGAATGAAGGAAAGAAAGGAACACTAATTACCCCTTCCTGTCAGTCCTGGTAGGTTGTAATCCCAGAATGCAGGTTTAACCTTGGCTGACAGCCGTTAACATTGTCTCGTTAGATTGTATTTAAAAATAAATAAAAAGAGTGGAGAGGTGGCTCAGCCAGCAAGAGCATGTACTGCTCTTGCAGAGGACCCAAGTTCAGTCCCTAGCACCCACAGCAGGCACTCACAAACTCTTATAATTCCAGCTCTAAGGGATGCCCTCCTTTACCTTCACAGGCACCCATAAAGATACACATAATTCAACAATATTAAAAATGTTTAAAGCCACATGGTTGACTTGGCCATTGGATGAGAATCTGCCTTCCTACTAGACCCTAGATTCCAATTCGGACAGGATTGCCACTGCCCAGAATGGTGACTGGCAAGGAACAGACCAGAGGAAGACATAAACATTGCAAGCCTAGAGAACTCAAGAACGTCATTTTTTTTTTTTTCTTTTTTAAGACCGAGTCTTTCGGGGCTGGAGAGATGGCTCAGTGGTTAAGAGCACTGAGTGTGATTCCCAGCACCCACATGGCAGCTCACAACTGTCTGAAGATCCAGTTGCAGGGGATCTGACACCTTCACACCAATGCACATACAATAAAGTTAATAAACCATAAAAAATATTAAAAAAAAAAAGATCGAGTCTTTCTACATAGCCCTGGCTAGCCTTGAACTCACAGAGATCGGCCTTCTTCTGTCTCCTGAGTGCTGGAATTAAAGGTATGCACCTTTGATTTAACCCAGGAGCTGTTTATGTAGCATTGACGGCTGAACCCAAGGCTTTATGCCTACCAGGCAGGCACTATGCCAAGCCACATCCCAGTGTTTACTCCTGTTTGGGTTGTACTTGTTTAAGGATGTGTTGTTTTTTTTTTTTCCTTTGAGAACTTCATACTTGTATACAATGTTTCTTAACCATACATAGCCAGAATCTCTCCCTCCACTTTTCCCAGACTCTCCCTCTGGTTCTTCCCCCCTTATCTCATGCCCTCTTCTACCTTACGATTTTTAAGATGAAATCTGCCAGGCAAGTGTGCTCTTCGGGTAGATGCTTCTTTTGGATACGGCTGCCCTTGGGTGGTGGTGAGGAGAAGGAATATCCTGCCTGTCCCTTACCAGCTGCTAGGTTGGGTGAGCAGGGACACAGCTCAACTCTCTAGCACAGACAACCCCACGCCCCACCCTATCTGACCTCCTTAGTTGAACCAAGTAAGTGAAAATAGTGAGTCCTACTGACCCCAGAACTCTAATGTAAGGGAACTCTCTTTAACCAGACAGATTAGGTAGGGGTAAGATGAGCCAGCGGTTGTGGGTTCGAAGCCCAAAAGGTCTGTGAAGGAATTCTAATAGGCCCAAGCAAGACAAACATGGCTCTGACAGGCCTTGCCCTTCCCCTACACCCCCTTCCTTGCTTAAAACAAAAACAAAACATTTGATTACATTCCTAAAGCTAGCCTCTAAAGTCTATTCCCTTATTTGGCTACTTCCTCCTCCTAAGGCTGACCACAAGGTTCAGTTTTCAAAGTATTGAAGTCCAGCAATTAAAAGCCCCCTTTGATTCACCCACCTAATTAACATCTCTAATGAAAATTAACCGACTCATCCTAACATGGGGTTTCCCCTTTTCTCTTTATAAACTGCCATTTTCCTATGGGCCATGTCTGTCTCCCTCTATCCAGACACCACCCCCTGCCCCCTCCCTTGTTCCTTTCCTTTCTCCCTCTTTCTGTCTCTGTTTTTATCTCTTATTCCCTGCCTTTTGTCCCTCTGATACAAATAAATCTCCTTTGTACTGAGAATGGGATCTTGGGATATCTTGTGCCTATACCGGGCCTTGTAGGGCGAGTGTGGAGGCCTGAAAATATGAGCCTATTTCTAGGTTGACCAAAGGTCAGAGAGTTAGAACTTACCTCTAGTCCTTCAAGGTTATTGTGTTTCTTTCCTTCCTTCTTTCTTTCTTTCTTTTTATTTTTATTTTTTTATTTTATTTTTTTTGTTTTTCGAGACAGAGTTTCTCTGTAGCTTTGGAGCCTGTCCTGGAACTAGCTCTTGTAGACCAGGCTGGCCTTGAACTCACAGAGATCCGCTTGCCTGTGCCTCCGAGTGCTGGGATTAAAGGCGTGTGCCACCACCGCCCGGCTAGAAGTAGCTATATTTCAAACTCAAACAAAAGTCTAAGGATCCAACTAAGGCTTCAGTTCCTTTATGGAGTTAACTTTGGATTCCACCTAGGGAGTAGTTTGCCTGCATACAGATGTTTTGGTCTAGGGTGCAAGCATGACTTGCTTTGTTCTAGCAACAGAATGTTTAACTATGGACATAGCCTGCGACCTTCAATTGGTCTGTTCATTTCCTTGTACCATGTTAATTTAGTTTTTTGTCTTACTCCTACCTTTCGGGGTCAGGGGTATTTAAAGCAATTGGAAAGTAACTGCGGGCAAATTTCAGTCTCACTGGAATTCTCTCCCAATACTATCTTATATGTTTCTCCATTTTATTATTTTCATTCATGTGTTTCTATTCTTTACTATATTTCTAAATCCCCACACCTCTACTCTGGCAAGAGGTATTTTTGTCAAGGTTGGTCCCCAACAGGCAAGCCTTCAGAAAATAAGGGGTCTACCTGGTGCGGGGACAGAGAGGAAAGAACTGTGTGGAACAGAAAGGGAGATCTGTGAACATGGAAGATAAAACATGGAGGGATCAGGGCTTAGTAAAACCCAGATAGACCTGGGAGTAGTGGTGCACACCTGCAACCCCAGTGCTTAGGAAGCTGAGGCAGGGGAATTGCCATGAGCTCAAGGTCAACCTGGGCTCCAGACTGAGAACCTCTCAGAGAGAGAGAGAGAACTAGAGATAATAGAGACCTATGTTATGGATATATTTATTTCTGCTCCATTACATGGGCACTTCTACC
Organism: Ondatra zibethicus; assembly: GCA_004026605.1. Taxonomy (NCBI): domain Eukaryota; kingdom Metazoa; phylum Chordata; class Mammalia; order Rodentia; family Cricetidae; genus Ondatra; species Ondatra zibethicus. Next base: position 84,055 of record PVIU01000616.1, read on the forward strand.
TACAAACTCCAGAGTTTACTTAGCTTGCCATGATTCAGATATGTGTGGAAATCAAGAAACGATGAGTCATGTTTTATGGACAGATTAAAGTATAATCAAAGCTCAGAAGCCAGAGTTCAGAGATGGTTCAAAGACACCCACGGCTTGCTCCATCCGACCAAGGTGGAAGACCAAGAATTAAGGCCAGGTTGGGCTACGTGAGACTGTCTCCTGAAAACTAAAATGACTAGATAGGTATAAAGATAGATAAATAGATAGATAGGCAGACAGACAGATAGATAGGAAGATAGATAGATAGATAGATAGATAGATAGATAGATAGATAGATAGATAGATGATAGATAGGCAGACAGATAAATAGAAAAATAACTTTCTCTCCTCTTTCATGACTCCTATCTTTACAACTTTTAAAATTAATTTTAAGTGTGTGTTGATGGGGGAAGAGCCACTAGCCAATCACATCAAGTTGGGGTGTGGCTACTGGGACCCCAGGTAGAAAATCGAGAGAACTCAGGTACGCGCTCTCTCCATGCGGTGTCCGCCAGAGGGGGTCGGATGGCGACTTTGGTAGAGTGAGTTCCCCTTTTTCCTTTCATTAAAAATACCTGTTTCTATTGAGCTAGCTTGGTTATTGATTTGTGCCAACTTGATAATTCGTCATCAGTGTGTGTGTGTGTGTGTGTGTGTGTGTGTGTGAACTTGGGTCCCAGTGCACATGTAGAGGTCAGAGAACAGCTTTCAGGAGCCAGTTCCCTTTTTCCACCTGTTGATTGCCCTCAATTGGCACCTTTGCCTGCTGAGCCACCTCTTCAGCCCCATGAAGGAGGATGTAAAGCTCATTTTTCCTAGTTTTGGCTCAATTATGGTTTGTGTGTGGTGGATCTGGGAAGTCAACTTCTGAGCATTGAAGCAGCAAGAGCAATACTGCATCCCTTCCTTTGTGTTCGTTGCTGTGACAGACAGGCTTTCTTCTGAATTCCAGTGAGCGCTGGGGCAATGAGAACCAGCCACGAAGGTCACTGCTCACATCTATCCCATTGAGCCACTTTGGAAACGGGATTAAGAAGGCAATTAGGGTTTCTAAGGGGGAGGGCTCTATAACCTGAAATGTTTACCCTTTCTCTTCTGTCTAAAAGTATATCAAAACATACGGTCATAGTCTTATTTAATATGTAGATTTACTGCTGTACATAAAGCCTGGCTTTTAAAACTTAAATTAAGAATATCAAAGGCAAGATGAGTGTGGTGGTACACACGGATAATCTCAGCACCTTGGGAAGTAGAGGCAGGAGAATCAGGGGTTTGAGATAATCCTTAGATATAGAGTAAATTCAAGGTCAGCCTGGAGTACATACAACTTTGTTAATGGTGAGGATGATGATTTTAAATAATAAAAATGGTCTAGAGAAATGGCTCAGCAGTTAAAGGCGTTTCCTACTCCTTCATAGTTTAGTTCCCACCCACATTGGATGGCTTATCCAATAATTTATCCTGTAACTCCAGCTCCAGGGGATCTGTGGCCCTCTTCTGGCCTCTGAGGGCACCCACCACCCAAACATAGCATGCATGTACTCGAGCACAAATACACACACACACACACACACACACACACACACACACACACACATATTTACACATTAGAGTACTACTCAGCGATAAAAAACAATGACACCTTGAAATTTTCATGCAAATGGATGGAAGTAAAGAAAAAAACATCCTGAGTGAGGTAACCCAAACCCAGAAAGATTAACATGGTATGTACTCACTCACAAGTGGATACTAGCTGTAAAGCAAAGATATTGAGCCTATAGTTCATGATCCTAGTGAACCTAAGTAACAAAGTGAACCCTAAGAAAAACATACATAGATCCCCCTGGAAAGGGGAAAAAGACAAGATCGCCTGACAAAATTGGGAGCATGGGGGTGGAGGGAGTAGGGAGGGCAGAAGGGGAAGATGAGGGGAGAAGGGGAGTGGGGAGGAGAACTTGAAGGAATGGGATAGTTGAGATGGAGGAAGGACAGAGATGAGAGCAAAGAAAGAGGTATCTTGATTGAGGGAGCCATTATGGGGCTAGCAAGAAACCTGGCACTAGAGAAATTCCTAGGAATCCACAAGGATGACCCCAGCTAAGACCCTAAGCAGTAGAGAAGAGGGTGCCTGAACTGGCCTTGCCCTGTAGTCAGACTGATGAATATCTTAAATATCACTATAGAACCTTCATCCAGCAACTGATGGAAACAGAGGCAGAGACCCACATCGGAGCACTGGACTGAGCTCCTAAAGTCTGGTTGAAGGGTGGGAGGAATGAGAATATGAGCAGAGGTCAAGACCATGATGGGTTCACCCACTGAAACAGTTCTGCCTGAGTTAATGGGAGCTCACCCACTCCATCAGGACAGGGAAGGAAACAGCATAGGTCCAAACTAGTCCCTCTAAATGTGGGTGACAGTTGTATGGCTGGGGCAGACTGTGGGGCCACTGACCAGTGGCACCAGGATTTATCCCTACTGCTTGTACTGGCATTTTGGGAACCTATTCTCTTTGGAGGGATACCTTGCTCAGCCTAGATGTAGTAGGGAGGGCCTTGGACCTTCCCCAAAGCAATGTGCCTTACCCTCTCTTAGGAGTGGATGGGGCGTGGGGAGAGATAGGTGGAGGGAACTGGGATTGGTGTGTAAAATGAAAAGACATACTTTGTTTTCTTTTTTTAAAAAAATACACGTGCACGCACACACACATTTTATAAATAAATAAATCTTCTAAAAATAAATAAAATACTGGAAGCCTTGCAAATGGACTGTTTCTGCCCATTTCACCTAGAAGAAGGCCTTGTCTCAAGCCAAGTACCAAGGGTCTGTGTACCTGCCCAGTCAGCCTCCTGCTTTGACTTCCATCCCTACAGCCCAGTTCCACTAGCTAGGACTCCACCCCGGGGCATGGAGGAACCTTCCCTTTCCAGAGCACCTTGCCTCGGTTATTGGAGACATCTTTGAAGGATGTACTCGCTTGCAACCCCTGCCAACCTTCCATGTATTCTTGTGGCCTCTGTGGAACACTCCAAGGTGACTGACAAGTAGAACCGAACAGGAAGTAAAAGGCCCCTGTGAAGGATAGTCCCTGCAGCTGTCTGCCAGCCAAGCCCGCCCAGCTCCTATTGTGAAATCCACTGGTTTCTGATGTGTCCCGATGACTGATCCACTACGCCCTAAAAGACACAAGTGAGATGATTAACAACAGAAAAATACTTTATATACAGTCACAGACATCGCAATTAGCGGAAATCATCTTGCCTACACAGCTCTTTAAATAAACAAACAAGGATAGAAGGCCCCCAGCAGGCAAACAGCTGGCGAAACAAATGATTTCATGTCTTGACATGAACTTTTAAAATTCAAAGATATCTGAATGCCACAGTTCATGAATAATAAAGGACCAGTAAAATAATTTGTTTTTTGCTCCTGGGACCAGAACTCAGAGCAAGAGCTTTACCGATTGTCTGCAAACCCACTTCCCTAAAACCAATTATTATTATTATTATTATTTTGTTTTTCGAGACAGGGTTTCTCTGTAGCTTTGGAGCCTGTCCTGGAACTAGCTCTTGTAGACCAGGCTGGTCTCGAACTCACAGAGATCCGCCTGCCTCTGCCTCCCAAGTGCTGGGATTAAAGGCGTGTGCCACCACCGCCCAGTTTAAAGCCAATAAATTATTGAAAAGTATTTATTGGCCATTTTCGGCATGCCTGCCTGTGCTTCTAAAATTGATATAGTACTGAGCGCATTCTTTGAGGCCAAGGGCACAGGGGCCAATGTGAGCCAGAAGAAATACTACATAATAAAGTGGGGACTACTTTTTGTTATTGTTTCAGTTTTGTTTTGTTTTGAGATCTCACGCACCCCTGGATGGTCTCAAACTTGCTGAGTAGTTGACAATGATCTTGAACTTCTAATCCTCCTGCCTCCACCTCCCCAATGCTGGCACTGTACGGGTACACCGCCATAGCCAGGTTTTGAAATGGGACAGTGAACATCTCATCTTCCCTTAACAAGGTGAATCTCAGTCAAACTCTTTCTGTTGGCCCACAACCCAGAAACTTCTCCCTTATCCGGCCTGTGAGCTGGGTCGAAATGACAGAGAAACTACAGTGGGTAGTCCCCTCTCTGGTCACAGAAATTGAAAGTATAAAGCTGTTTTTCAGAGAGCTAAGTCAATAGCTCTGTCCCGAGGGGAAATTACAACCCAGGACAAAAACACTCTGGAACATTCTATAAGAGCCAGAAAGAGGACCAAAGAAACCAGCTCAATTCCTGTAACTTAAAACTTCCCTGCCAGCTTCTCCGAAGGCCTTGGAGAGTGTCCAAAGAGTACATCACGCTAAGGTGCTGACGGTGACCTCAGCAGAAGGCAGAAGAGCCAGGCTGAATCAGCAGGCCTGACTGCTAAGGGCCTCATGACTTTGGCAGCCTCTCAGCCTCTCTGAGGCTTTCTCATCTGTAAAGGGCCCACCCCTCGGAGCACAAATTAAACTGATCGTGTGGATGACAATGTGTTGTAAACATCACGGAGTCGCCTGAATGTAAGCATTCTCTCACGGAGTTGTCAGGATGGGAAGCCCTCAGTACCCACAGGTTCCAAATCTACAGATTCCACTCACCACAGATGAAAACATTTTAAAAAGTGGAATGTGCCTGCCTCAACACTTGCAAGCTAGAACAGGAGGATCTCATGTTCAAGGCCAGCCTGGGCTTCCTATGGTCCTGTCTTTAAAAGAAAGAAGAAGGAAGGAAGGGAGGGAGGAAGAGAAGAAAGGAGAAGAGGCATAGGGTGAGAAGTATATACTGTAAGTCAAGCACTATAGTATACACCTGTGATCCCAGCACTTCGGAGGTGGAGGCAGTGAGATCGTTCAAGGCTAGCCTCAGCTATGGGACCAAAGAAAGAAAAGAAGGGAGGGAGGGAAGGAGGAAGGGAGGGAGGAGAGGGAGAAGGAAGAAAGGAAGAAGGAAAGAAGGAAGGAAGGAAGGAAGGAAGGAAGGAAGGAAGGAAGGAAGGAAGGAAGGAAGGAAGGAGGAAAGTCACACAAACCCAGTCCTATCCCTGGACAATACAGAATAGTGATTATTGATACCATGTACAGAACACTTTAGTAATCTAGAGATGGTTTAAAAGTCTCTGGAAGGAGCTGGGGACATGTCTCAGTGATAGAGCATTTGCCTTGCAACCACAAGCCCCCAAGTTCAGTTCCCATATGGAAAAACAAGGGAGGAGGCTCCCAATGGCTGTGCTTGGCCTGTGCCAGTCAGAGGCACTGAGTGCTTTATGGACATCCAGTCCTGAGTCTAGACTGCAACTTGGTGCTTGAGTGTTTGACCGCATCCGCAAGTCTTTCTGTGCATCCCCAGACCCTCAAAAATTCCTCTAACCCAACAATGTCCCACTGATCTTCATGGCACATGCTTGTGACTACAGCTCTTGGGAGTCACAGGGGGGATGATAAGGAGTTCCTGATTAGTTTCAGGCTGTAGGAGACCCTGTCTCAAGAAAAGAAAAAAAAAGGCGGGGGGGGTTGCTCAGAGGTTAAGAGCACTGGCTGCTCTTCCAGAAGACCAGAGTTGAATTCTCAGCACCCACATGGCAGTTCACAACTGTCTGTAACACCAGTTTCATGGGATCCAAGGCCCTTGTCTGGCCTTTCTATACCATGTGGTGCAAGCAAAACACATCATAAGTAAGTAAATAAATAAATCTCAAAATTTAAGAAAAAAAAAAAGCTGATGACACCCCTAAGGGGCTAGCCCCATCACCATTATCATGCTGCCTGTGAAAAACATGGTGTCCAAGGCACCAAGTGGAAAGTGGTGTGATCAAGATCATAAGCCTGAGGGACAGGTCAGTTAGGGATCCTGAAATCCTGTCTTTTTCCTAGGCCTGATCTAAGCCATGCTTCCCTGCCCTGTAACAGCTAAACAGATTTCATCAGTGGAATGTAGCAGAGGCTTTGCAGACTCCACCTGCAGCCAGGAGCCGATTACAGGGTAGGGTGTTTTCCTAGCCGCCCTGGCTTAGATTGTGTAGCCGGACATATGGCAAGAGCTGGGCAAGCAGCCCGAGTCCCTCACTGACACGGCAGAGCAGAGCTTCTACTGGCTCATAGGTCTTCAGGTGGACGAGCTGTCGTGACGTTGAGGATGTGGCGCAGTGGCATGGCAGGACTTAACCTGTGTGTGAGAGGCACAGGAAGGGAAGGAAGGGAGAGAGAGGCAGCATTGGTATAGCAGGCCTATCATCGCAGCTGCCAGAAAAGTTAATGCAGAAGGATCACAAGTTCAAGGCCAGCCCAGGAAACTTAGTGAGCCTCTGTCTCCAAAGAAAAAGTGAAAATGAAAGAAAAAACAGCTAAGGATATAGGTTAGTGTCAGAGAGCTTGACTAGGACATACAAGGTCCTGACTCCAGGAGACAGAGAGGGCGGAGAGACTTACAAGGTATCTCAGTGGTAGAGCATTTGCCTTGGTGTAAATGGCCCTGAGTTTAGGTTCCAGACACACACACACACACACACACACACGCACGCACGCATGCACACTCTGTTGGGCTGGCTTGTTACAGATGCTAATCACCCTTAACAGGGAGTATTGAGCCCTATCTTGACAAGAGCCACAGGCATCATGTACTGGGGTGTCTCACAGGCATCACGTACTGGGGTGTCTCATAGGCACCACGTACTGGGGTGTCTCACATGCATCACGTACTAGGGTGTCTCAGGAGTATAAAGTCATCTGTAGATGTTAGCATCAAGCAGGGAGCCAAAAAAGTATCTCACTCTAAAATCCTGCGCATGGTCTCTAATTATAAACCCAGAAACAACCCAGCTGTATCTGCAGTGAGTGCAAGAAAGATCACTGGCGACCGCTGTTTTCTTCCAGGAGTCTGGCTTTCGATGTCTAACACCTAATCACGTGTGAGCTGTAGCAAAGTTCTCTCCTGACTGCCGGTACCTAGGGTATCGCGTGTCACATGGTGGACGCTCAGTAAATATTTGTTGAAGGAATAGCAGCAGGCCTTTGCCCCATTTGTTCCGCTCTCTACCGTAGTAAGACATTTACAGCCAGGAGCACCCCCTACGTTGTTTTCTCTCTGGGCTCTCCAAAGTCTTAGGCAGCCAATTTTTCTAAGTTTGTGTTATAGACTCAACTATGACCCCTGTCAAATTCAGATGTCAAAGCCCAGCCCCTAGCACCCCAGAATGTGATATTACTTGAGATGGGAGCCCTGAAGAGGTGATTAACATAAAATGAGGTCAGTCCAGTAGGCTCCGATCTGATGTGACAGACATCCTTCCTCCTATTTTATCTTATTTTATTTTATTATTTTGAGACAATGTCTCACGTAGCCCCCAGTTCAGCCTCAAACTTCTTGTGTTCTAAGGATGATCTTGAATTTCTGATCCTTTTGCATCTGTCTTTCGGGTGCAGGGATTACAGATGGGAACAACCATGCCCAGTTTACGTGGTTTTGTGCAGGCTAAGCAAGCACTCTACCAACTGAGCTAGATCCCCAGCTCTGGCTGCTGTCTTAATACAGAGAGGAAATTCAAGCTAGGCCTGGTGGCACTAACCCATAATGTTAGCTCCTCCAGATCCTGATGGCTGTCTGATCTGCAAAACAAATTCAAGACCAGCCTAGGTAGAAGGCTTGCTTAGCATGTACAAAACCCTGAGGTTTAACCCCAGTACCATAGGAGAAGGGGGAAAGGAACCCAGATGTTGTGACACCCCAGAGATCCACAAGTAGAAAAGGCTCCACCCACAAGCAAGGGAAGAGGTCTCCCTTGGGAGATGCCGCCGCTCCCAGGACCTAATTCTGGGCCTTCTGGCCTTCTGAACCTTGGTTGTTTCTACCCTGCAGTTTATGCTGTCTTGTGGTGACGCCCCCAGTGACCTAACACAGACAGACTTGCTTCACAGCTTACCTGGGGGTCCAGCTGACCCTCTGCAAGCCCTCATGAGCAACTGTGGACCCTTGATGCTTCCCAGGGAAGTGTATTTCCAAACTTAAACGGTCCCCAAAGTGCTGTACTGAGTGTGGAAGGAAGACTCACCCAGAGCCCCAAGAATCCTGGCTGCATGATTGCTTATGCTGTGACTAGCCAGGAGAAGTATGCCACTGATGCCAACTTGCAAAGAAAAGAGCTGAGGTGCTGAGATAGCAAAACACAACACAGCATGCATGCATGCATCCTTGCATGGGTGTGTGGGTGCAGGGGGTGCGTGCTATGCACATGTGTGTATGTGTGTGTGCTCCTCAGTGCTAAGGGGAGGGAAGGGGGCTTGGAGGCCAGAGGTTGATATTAGGATGTCTTCTTTCTCTCTCCCTTCCTCCCTCCCTCTCTCCTTTCTTCTTCTTCTTCTTCTTCTTCTTCTTCTTCTTCTTCTTCTTCTTCTTCTTCTTCTTCTTCTTCTTCTTCTCCTCCTCCTCCTCCTCCTCCTCCTCCTCCTCCTCCTCCTCCTTCTTCTTCTCTCTCTCTCTCTCTCTCTCTCTTTCTCTCTGTGTCTCCCCAGCTCTCTCTTTGACAGGATCTTTTCATTGACCCAGAAACTTGCTGTTTCAGTCAGATTGACTGGCTAGTGAGTCCTGACATCCACCTGTCTCCACCACCTGGTGCTGGAGGTACAAGTGTATACTGCCACACCCATCCTTGATATGAGTTTTGGAGATCCAAATACTTATGGAGCAAACCCTTTACCCACTTGCTGTCTTTATAGCTGCCTCCCCTTTTCTGCAGTGCTGGTGACTGAACCTGGGGCCTGCTGGCACACACTGGACAAGTGCTCTACCAGCAAAGCTTCGTTCCGGCCCACTTTTTACTCTATTTTGAGGCAGTTTCACTAAGTTGCTTAGACTGGTCCTGAGCTCACAATGCAACCCAAGCAGACCTTGAACTTGTGATCCTTATGCCTCAGCCTCCCAAGTATCTGGATTTACAGGCTTGTGCTCCAGGCCAACTTCAGGGCAGTATCTGGTTTTAATAGGTTCAACAAGAAGAGATTTGGAAACTCTGTTCCTCATTGCTCCAGCAGAGAGCTCAACTGATGAGATGGCTCTCATTGGACATTTAGTGTTCTTCAGTGACTGTCCTATTGCCACTGCTGAAATGGCAGCCAGTCATCCAGGGTAACGGACTTGCCAGAGTGATGTGCCCCTCCTCTAAAAACAAAGCCAGAGGCCCCACGCCTTCCCCTGATGGCTCGATCCTTACTCTGCTTTTTTGTGCTTAGGGCATCTTTATTGGGCCAGTTCATAGCCTCTGGAAAGAGCTCCCCAGAGATGGACTCATCAGCTTGAGGACACTCAGGATCACAGGGGGATGACTCTGGGGCTGGGTGGACTTTGAGATGTACACCACATATCATCACCACAGCCTGTCTTCTCAGCGGAGAAGGCTGGAGGCTAACCCTTGAAGAGCAGTCTCCTCTGTGTTCAGTTCAGACTATGGCCTTCCAGCCCACCAGCCTTGGGTGACCTCACATCCAACCAGAAGCCTAAACTTGTGACTTCAGAACTACACAATCCCACTTACAAGCTAGAAACTTGTAAAAGTCAGCAGGCCTCCCAGAGTCACCCAAAGATGTGCTGTTTCTTATTGTCCTGTTTGTTTAGCCTGGAGTCTCCCTAGGGAGCCCTGGTTAGCCTAGAACTTCCTGTGTAGACCAGGCTGGATGTGGTCCTGTGTACCTATTGTCCTATTGGAGCTACTCAAGAAATAAAGGCTCTCATACAGATACCACACCCAGGAGGGAGCAATGGTTTGGTTCTCAAAGCTCCCACGAGAGTTCTAAACCATCTGTAACTCCAGTTCCAGCCCTCTGTGGCACACAGACATACATGCAGACAAAACACTCATACACATAAAATAAAAATAAATACTCAAATTAGTTGAATATTATGGTTAAGTCTGGACAGCGTGTTAAAATATAATCTTTCAACAGAGTAAAGGGAATTGTTCATAGAGTCACATCTGTAGCTGGTTCTTCACTTCTTTACACTTTTGGGGACTCACCACCCAGCTCCCAAATAAACACACAGAGACTTATTATTACTTATAAATGCCTAGCCTTAGTTTTGCTTATTTCTAGCCAGTTTTTCTTAACTTAAATTAGCCCATCTACCTTTTGCCTCTGGGCTTTTACCTTTTTCTATTTCTAGATATCTTTTTTTCTTTCTTACTCCATGGCTGGCTGTGTTGCCAGGTGGCTGTCCCCTAGCATCCTCCTCCTCCTTTTTTGTTCCCTCTCTTCTCTCTTTCTCCTTCTATTTATTCTCTCTTCCTGCCAGCCCCGCCTAGCCCTCTCCTGCCTAACTATTGGCTATTCAGATCTTAATTAGACCAATCAGGTTTTTTAGGCAGGCAAAGTAACACAGCTTCCCAGAATTAGATGAATGCAGCATAAAAGAAATACAACACAGCTTTGCATCAATAAACAAACATTCCACAGCATAAATGAATGTAACACATCTTAAACTAATATTCCACAACACACCGCCTTTGTAACATACATGCCAGGCATGCAGAGACCCTGTGTTCAATCCCCAGTGCTATAGTGGAAGGGAGAAGTGTGGGAGCAGATCTTTAAAAAAAAGACAATGCCATGCATAGCAGTTCAGGTCTATAGTCTCACCATTTGAGAGGCAGAGGTAAGAAGGCGGCCATGAGTTTCAGGCTAGTATACATGACAAGTTTCAGGCCATCCTGGGTTGAATATTAAGAATCTGTCAAAAAAAATCTTATTTCTCATGTGCAAGTATGAAACGTTTTAGTCCATCAGTGTGTAAGCTGGGCATGGTGGCGTTTGCCTGTAGTCCTGGTACTGGGAATGCTGAAGCCCGAGGGTTGCTTGAGTCCAGAAGGCTAAGACTAGTCTAGATAATGGTCTCAAAAATAGAATTTTTTTTTAAAGCCGTGCGCAGCAGTGTATATGTGTAATCCCAGTGCTTGGGAAGCTGAGGTAGGAGGATCCGGAGTTCAAAATCATCCTTTGAAAGACCTATAGTGAATCTAAAAATGGACTACACGGTACCTTGTCTCATCCTCCCCAAAATTATTAATGTGAAAATTGGAAAGCATTGCAGCTAATTCAAAGGACACGGTGGAGAGCAAGCACATTTATAAGGCAGAAATATAGCCTTATAGGTAAATAATATAGAAATAGAGCGATACAGGCAAATGGAAACAGGAAGTGGCCGTGTCCCAGTGGGAGGAAAGGCAAGGCATTGGGCCTAGCCAGTGGTGGGTCCATGCTTACACAAGAAGAACCACTCTGTGCTGCTAAGGCTTATCTACAAATGACAGGGTTGCAGCTGGGTCACAGAAATGAGAACCGCACCCTGGGAGGAGGTGCTGAGGAGGCAGGGCCCTACTCTCAAACGTCTTATAGGGTAAAGAGGAAGAGGACAGAGGGTGTAATAAATCCTAGTAATCATGACAGTCTCGATGACAAGCATGCCACAGGTCCCTAACAAGTGCCTGTCCCTGAGTAATTGGAAGACTAGTTCATTGGAAGTGCAGGGGCAGGAACAACTACTTTCTATTAGATAACTAGACAGGACACATTTTTGGAAAAAGAGAAATTAAAGCCCACCCCTCAAGAGTAGTCTTTGTAGTAACACATGTACATACCTAGCGGGCCCTGAGTTCAATTTCCAGCCATGTAATGAGGGGAGAAAGTGTGGGGGTGGGGCACCAATAGATGGAAAAGACAAACATGCCAAATACAGTAGTTCATGTCCATGACCCCAGCATTTGGAAGGCTGAGGCAGGGGGGTTTCCATGAGTATTTTATTACTTTTTTGTTGTTAGTTGTTTTTGAAACAGTATCTCCTATAGGACTGGAACTCATTATATAGCCAAAAATGGCCTTGTCCTGATCCTCCTGCCTCTATCTCCCAGATGCTGGGATTACATGCATGCCACCATGTCTTATTTATATGGCGCTGGGGGTCAATTCCTGGGTCTCATGCATGCTAAGCAAGCACTCTATCAGCTGAGCCATATCCCCAGCCAGGTTTTATTTTAGATTGTGTTTTTGTGTTACATGCTTGTAAGATGAGACCATTGTTCCAATATGTTATTATGCAATTCTTCCAATACTGTCCCTCTGTATTCATGTAAAGTTGGTTCCAAGATACCATTCTCCCTAAGGATGCATGAATCCTCCAATGTGCAAGTTCCTCACATGAAACAAACAATGTGGTATTTTCTTAGAGCCTTCATACTTCCTCCTGTATGTGATAAATCATCTCTGAACTGCTTGTTATACCTAATGATGTAATGCTATGTACTCATTTGTCATATTGCATTGTTATCAGAACACTGACATAAAAATGTTCTGTATATGTTCAGCACAGACACAAGTGTGTAGTGTGTGTGTGTGTGTGTGTGTGTGTGTGTGTGTGTGTGTGGTGTGCCCATGTAGAAGTCAGAGGAGGAGGTTGGGCTCTTTTTCTACTAGTCTCCTGCTTAATCCCCTGAGACAGAATCTCTAACTAAACCTGGCGTCAGGCTGGGGGCCTGCAGGCCTCAGCAATCCTCCTGTCTCCACCCCCTGCAGAGCAGTGATTCCATACAATCCTGCAGCCAAGCCCAGCTTCTTATGTGGAGGCTAGGGATTCAAACTCAGGGGTTTGTGCTAGCACATGCCCACTGATTCATCTCCCCAGCACCAGACACATTTTTTGGTGTTATTATGGTGAGTGTGTGTGGTGTGGTGTGTGTGAGTGTGGGCATACTCGTGCCACAGTGTTCTTGGGGAGCTCAGAGGGCAACTCTCATGAGTCAGCTCTCTCCTTCTACCTTGTTGAGAAGAATCTCACTTCTTTTGCCCTTGCTGGGTGCTCCACGTTAGCTGACCTGGTGACAGGTGTGTAGTCCACATGTACACGTGTACACCTCGGGCCAGGTGTAGTACACACCTGTTCACTCAGCACTTGGAAGGCCGAGGCAGGAAGATCATGAGTTTGAGACCAGCTTGAACCACAACAGAAATGCTGTGAAACACACAACTGTGAAAAAAGAAAACACCTACCAAGACAACACTCACAGAAGCCAAACCCTATTGAGATTTGGCACACAAGCATCACGCTGGGAATTTCGAGTCTGCTGCCATTTGTCCATTCTTACTACCCTCCTCAGAAGTATCAGGGCTAGGATACCTGCTGTGCCCTCAGTGAGTTTGGCCTGTTCTGGAAATTCATTTGAAAGGAATTATATCACACTCTTTCTGTCTTTCTTCCCCTCCCCATTTGTATTTCAAAAAGTTTTAACACGTGTGTGTGTGTGTGTGTGTGTGTGTGTGTGCGCACGCATATAAGGAGGGCAGAGGACAGCTTGCATGCGCCAGTTCTCCTGGGATTGAACTCAGGTTATATGCTTGGTGGCAAGCGCTTGTACCAACTGAGCCATTTTGTCAGCCCAATAAGTATCTGTGTTTTTTATTGTTGTTGTTGCTTTGTTTTGCTTTAATTTATTTGTATATGAGGGTTGTATGTGGACTCATGACATAGAGTGCATATGGAGATCAGAGGACAACTTATGGGAGTTACTGTGTGGACCTAGATATTGAACTCCGTTGTCAGGCTTAGTGGCAAGTGGCTTTGTCTGCTGAGACAAACACCTAGAGGCCCAATGTGCACTCCTTTAGAGGAGGTCTCTTCATTCCTCTTTTCTCCTCTCCTTCTTGAGCCTAGATTTCTCCTCCTATTTATTCTGTCTGCATGCCAGCCCTGCCTATCCTTCTCCTGCCTAGCTATTGGCCATTCGGCTCTTTATTAGTCCAATCAGGTGCCTTAGGCAGGCAAGGTGAAACAAATGCAACTCATCCTTACATCATTAAACAAATGCGGTAAAACAAATGTACCACACCTTAACACAGCTAAAGTAAAATTCTGCAGCATAAATAAAAGTAACACACCTTTGCCTAGTTAAAACAATATTCTGCAATAGTCTCTTACTCAGCATAATACCTTGGAAACCCATCTCCCCAGTGTGTGTGAGACAGTCAGCTGACCCATTTCTGTAACTGGGAAGTAATAAGAAGGTACCATCTCCTGTTGATTGGGTCTCCTGTGGAAGAACACCTGATCTTTGGAAATCTGGGCTATGTTGTTGTTGTTGTTTGGAAATCTGGGCTATGTTGTTGTTGTTGTTGTTGTTTTCTGTCAAGATCTCACTGTGTAGTCCAGGCTAGCCTTGAACTCATGGGCCTCTTACCTCAGCCTTCCGAGGGTTGCTTTTGTGTCAATTTGTAGCTATTTTGAAGAAAACTGCTGACCATTCTTTCACAGGTCACTTTGTGACTGTTCTCTACTTTCCTTTTCTTGCCTAAGTATATAAAAATAGAATTTCTGGGCCTAGAGTAACCCAGCAATAGTGCCTGTGTGCATGCACACTTGCGGGTGTGTGCAGGCAGGTGTGTGTGTTCTAAATTTAATTGACAGAGTATTTCTTTTCTTTTTTTCTTTTCTTTTTTTGGTTTTTTTTTGAGACGGGGTTTCTCTGTAGCTTTGGAGCCTGTCCTAGAACTAGCTCTTGTAGGCCAGGTTGGCCTCGAACTCACAGAGATCTGCCTGCCTCTGCCTCCCGAGTGTTGGGATTAAAGGTGTGTGCCACCACCGCCCGGCTTGGCAAAATATTTCTTTGCTTTTTTTTTTTTTTTTAAACTATAGTTCTCAGAAAAGGGGCTAATTTTCATTATTAGATTATGGTGTCTCTGAGGGAAGGAGACATGCCTATGTCATCTTCTTAAAAACAACATTTGTCTTTATTCTTAGGAAGCATATGCATGTGTACTGTGTATTTTGACTTTATCCATCTGTCCTCACAACCTCCAACTCTACTCAGAACCTACCAACTCCCTCCCTCCCCACTCATATTCTCTTGTTGTCAATAGTATCTTGAGTTTAGTTAAAGCTGACCGTGTGCAGATGAGGTCATTCTATCTACTGGGGCCTGGAAAACTAGCAGCCACACACTCCCAAAGTGACTCTCCTTCCATTGGCTATCAAGCTGCTCTTTCTTAGGTCACAGCGACTGTCCCAACAACAATCTGCATGAGCCCCCATTGCTCCCCATCTTGGCCAACCACTAGTCTTTATTTGCATGTACATATGTGTCCGCATGTATGTGTTAACACGTGTGAGCACCCTTGGAGGTCAGGAGTGGTGTCAGAGGTCTGGAGCTAGAGTTACAGGCGGTTATGACCCACCAGACCCAAGTGCTGAGAACTGAACTCCTGGCCTCTTCAAGAGCATCAAAAGCTCTTAACCATCAGTCTCTCTCCAGTCCCTGTCTTCAGTGTTTTATTTGACCAGAATTCCCAGTGCCTCTGACTCTGGGCCTCAGAAACCCAGAGGGGCTTTGCTCTTCTTCGTTTGGGGTTCTGCTTCATGCCTGGCATTAGCTGTCTGTCTGAGGGTTTCCCTTACATGCCCTGTTCAGATGCTGGGAGGAGTAACTGCAGATGTAGGATTCAAATTCAGTTTTTCTGGCTCCATGCTTTTTTGGGGTGGTTGATTGCTGTGAGGCTTTCCCCCTCTACCCAATTTGGAGAGTATTGGAAGGGAAGCCACTGTGTGAGGGAGTGGTGCAGAGCGGTCCTCAGAGAGCAGGGCTATGGGGATGGTGGTTCATACAAGAGCTGGAGTTTTCAGCCAGTGGGTTTGAATGAGTTGGGAGATGAGGTAAAGGAGTGCCAAGGACAAAAAAGAAAAGCAGAAAAAAGAAATCACAGACTAAAAATATTGGAATTTTTAAAATGTATTTATTTTTCTGTCTTTGCCTTTGTTTTGCTGTTTTGTTTTGAGACAGGGTGTCTCTTTGTCATCCACACAGGCCTCAAACAGCTGATCTTCCTGCCTCAGTCTCTGGCTGAGATTACAGGCAGAGGATGTCTTAATTGACTTTATTCTGTAACTCTACAATGGGGCAGTCCTTCATCTCACAAAATGGAGTGCATTCCAATGAGTTGAGCAGAAACCAAAAAAAGGTGACTCTCAGTGAGGCCATCAGGAAAACTGAACAATAGGTCAACACTGGTGGGTTGAGAGCTGGCCAGTTCGGGTCACCTTTCCGTGGAAGGGTTAAGGCAGGGTCAACTCATTATCAGGTCAATTAAACTGACCCTTTGAGAAACATCTCGGGTCAGTTCATCAGCTTTGTTTCAGCCTGGTGATATGGAACCTTAGTTTTGTTGTGGGGTATCCACCAGAGAAGGCTGCTCAGGCATGGGTTTAAGCCAATAGGAAGTCTTTATTAGCCGACTGGTGACTACACTAGATGTTTGGGATTCCAGGGTAGCTCTGAGCCTTTCTCAGGGCAAGTGGGCTTTAAAACACAAAGTCATGTTCTGGGTTGGCACACTTCAGTCAACAAGAACAGTAAGCAGTCCACAGGAGCAGTGAGCCAGAAGCAGAACTACAGAAGTCGGAAGGCGAGGTTAGTCCATTCAGAGACTTGCGCAGAACTATGAGCTTTAGTAGATTAGGTTTCTGTTCTCACTTTGGAAGGTGGTGCTTTCTACCTGCTGAGTTTTATGACCTGAATGATACTTCTATCATGGAGTCAGTAGTGCTAAGGTCTGGGGCCTGTTACAATGTGACTGACTCTCTTTTGATTTTCAGCCTTTCTATTGGTACCTAGCACTGGAGTTTGGGTCAGGACAGGACTTCCCCTGTCCTGCCAGTTTTGCTCACCCTTCCTTCCTTCTTTTCTTCCTTCCTTCCTCTTCTTCCTCTTTTTTGACAAGACGTGACTATCCTTGGTATAATAGCCATCCTCTTGTTCAGTCTCAGGAATCCTGGGATTACAGGTGTTCAGACCAGGCCTGGATTTTCCTATAATTTTCCTTTTTGTGTGTGTGTGTGTGTCCTTTTAAGACAGTCTTTTCTAGCCCAGACAAGACTTGAACTCACTACATGGATGAAGATCATCTTGATTTACGGATCCTACTGTTTCCACCTTCCAAGTGCTGATATTATAGGGATATGTTACCACACCTGTCTCCCCAGGTTTTTGTTTTTGTTTTGTTTTATAAATATCAGATTTATTTCAACTCACAGTTAGAACTTACAGGCAATCTTGGTTGGGAAGCCACAGCAATAGGATGGTGAGGTAGCCTGTAACATTGCCTCCATGATCAGGAAGCAGAGACCCCTTGTCTAGGACATACTCTGTCCTCTGATCCTGTGGCCTAAGCTTCCAAGGACAGTAACTTCCAGAGCTAGTGTGCTAGTCATACTCATTGCCGTTACAGTTCTGGCTAGCCCCAATCATGTCCCAAGATGGGCTGTTGTACCTCCAGGAGCCAATTCCGTTTCCCAGGGAGTACCAGACTCTGTTTAGGAGATTGTACTCAGTGCTGCCATGGTTTAGGATATGAAGAGGGAACAGTGAGTGGAGCATCCATTGCTCTTGTCCTAACATGAGGACCAATGCAGCATAAGAAATAAAAAAGCCTGGGCTAGCTCGCTTGGTAGAGTGCCTGCCTAGTTTTCGGGAAATCCTGGGTTCAGTCTCCAGCATCACATAAACCAAGTGAGTGCCTATAATCCCAGCACCTGGAAGTGGAGGAAGGAGGATCAGAAGTTCAAGGCCATCCTGTACTGTAAATGAGCTAACAACCAAGCAACAATGAAAGGAAGGAAGGAATGTGAAGAGTCAGGCTTGGTGGCAGCAGGAGGCAAATCCCTGGAAGTTCGAGGCCAGCCCAGCATACATAGTGAGTTCCAGACCAGCCAGGGCTCTAAGTGTTATTGGCTCATGATGGAGAAAACTGACCCAGGGCTATGGGGTTACCTGGAG
Organism: Ondatra zibethicus; assembly: GCA_004026605.1. Classification (NCBI taxonomy): domain Eukaryota; kingdom Metazoa; phylum Chordata; class Mammalia; order Rodentia; family Cricetidae; genus Ondatra; species Ondatra zibethicus. The sequence continues at coordinate 101,907 of PVIU01000616.1, forward strand.
CCTGGAACGCAAAACTTTTCATCTCACAGGATACTCTCCTATTAGAATCCAGACACAGCTATAGTTTCAATGGGGCAGCCTTGCTTTACCCCGCAGACCTCTTCTAAGGTGGGATGTGGACATCCATGGGCCTGGTTGGCATGTAAATCTTTGAAGCTGTCCTAGGACAGAGCCCCTGAAGAGGACACAGAACAAAAGAGCCCCAAGCAAAAGGACAGATAAATTCTTAGCGAGAGTGTGACAATGGGACCCTATGCTACTTTCCTAGGCTATTTGCTTGAATTTTTCTGTAATAGGCACCCAGACCTTAGCACAACTGACTCCATGGTGGAAGTACCAGTCAGACCATATAAATCAGCATGTAGACAGCATCATCTGCCAGAATGAAAACAGAGACCTAATCCATCAAAGTCTGTGGTTCTGGGAAAGTCTCTAATGGACTAACCTTGCATTTTTGACTTCTGTAGTTCTGCTTCTGGCTCACTGTTCTTGTTGACTGAAGTATGTCAGCTTAGAACATGAGTTTTTTTGCTCAAAACCTCGTCCTGAGAAAGGCTTGGTGCTGTACTGGGATCCTAAATACCTAGTGTAGTCACCGGCCAGCTAATAAAGACTTTCTATTGGCTTAAATCCACGTCTGAGCAGCCTTCTCTGGTGGATACCCCACAACAGTTGTTCATCTGTTTCTTGTGGTACTGAGGATCAACCCAGAACCTCAGGCAGGCTGAGACATTCTCCACTACTAAGCCGTATTTCCACCCCTCAATTTACTTTTTATTTTGCGGTTGGGTTCCACTAAGTCTCAGGCTGGCCTTGACTTCTCTCTTTAGCGCAGGAGGGATAGAGAGGGGGCACTTCAGCTTCTGTATTATAAAGATACATATGTACTCCACTCTGTAAAATGGACCATCCCATATAAGAAGCAGTTTGTCTGTTCTGAGTTCTCTGTTTGCCTGAGCCCAGACATCTACAGAATGAGGGAAGACAGAAGAGATGACAAGAAGAGGGACAGGAGGGCTACAAGAGCCTCAGTTTCCCTGTTGATGAGTGCTGAGTGGGGACTCAGGATTTCACTGGGTGCCTTCTCTCTCCTTTGTGAAACAGTGAAGAAAGAGTCTTTCTTATACAGGATAGGGGAGACGCTTCTTTACGCGTGTAGCTGCAGCTGGGGTGTTAGAGCTGGTGAGAGCGCACACCTTTAATCCCAGCATTTGGGAGGCAGAAACAGATGGGCCTCTGAGTTCCGGTCTAGCCAGATCTACAGTGACTTCCAGAACAGCCAGGGCTACACAGAAAATGAGAACATGGGCTCAATCCAGCATTGAGGGTTGGGGAAGCCATAATGTCTTACGGAGGAGATGACCAAGAAAGATTCTTTGTGCTTTTCTTTCCCTCCTGCCTTGGGCTAAGTCGGTTGTGCAAAAGCAAGCTGACTTGTTCTGCTGTGTTGATGCTGTCATCTTTGGGGGATGGTAATAGTGTTTCCCTGTCACCTGTGCTGTTGCCTTTTTTTGACCTGTTACTGTCATCTCATCATTATCATCTTCACCATTACACCTGATCCTTGGTAAAAGGCAGAGAAACTATTACTGTTATTGTGATTATTATGTGTTGTTGTGTTGGGGGTCGAACCCAGGACCTCATACAGACTGGGCAAATGTTCCTTCAAAGATCAATAGCCTTATCCTTGGAGCTGCCTCTTCCTTCCCTCCTCTTTCTCCTTCTTCTTTTTTTTTTAAAAATATTTTTATGATTTATTTAACTTTATTTTATGTGCATTGGTGTGAAGGTGTCAGATCCCCTCCAACTGGATCTTCAGACAGTTGTGAGCTGCCATGTGGGTGCTGGGAATTGAACCCGGGTCCTCTGGAAGAGCAGTCAGTGCTCTTAACCACTGAACTATCTCTCCAGCCCCCCTCCTTCTTCTAATAGAGGCAGGGTCTCATAATAGCCCAGGCTGGCTTTAAATTCACTATGTAACCAAGACTAGCCTTGAATTTCTGCCTCAGACTCCTCAGTGCTGAGATTACAAGCACACACCACCACAACTAGTTACTTTTTCTTTTGGGATCATGCTGGCCCCAAGTCGGAGATCCTCCCGCCTCAGTCTCCTGGGTGCTGGGATTCCTCTTGTCATAAGGAATCACTTTGTGGAGTTCATCTCTGTGAGATAGAACTGGCCAAAGCTAAAGCCATCAGATGCCACTGTCAACCCACGGAATATCCTTTTGTTTGTTTTTGTTTATTTTGAGACAGGATCTTGCTATGTAGCAGCGGCCTGCCTGGAACTTACTATGTAGACAAGTCTAGCTTCAGATTCACAGAGATCCATCTGCCTCTGCCTCCGCCTCCCAGGAGCTGGCACTGAAGGCACGCACACAGTTCAGTTGCGTGTGGTGGCACATGCCTTTAATCCCAGCACTGGGGAGGTAGGAGCAGGTGGATCTCTGTGAAGGCTAACCTAGTCTACATATACAGTGAGTTCCAGGATAGCCAGGACTACATAGAGAGCCTTGTCTCAGAAAACAAACAACTCTCCCCCCCCCAAAAAAATCCCCCAAATCCTAAAAATAAAATGAAGTGTATGAGTCTGTAGTTCTCAACACTTTCACAAGGCTGTGCATCCCTCCTGGGGTCTTAGATTTCATGTAATGGCATACCCTGTAGGTTTTTTCTCCCAAGGCTGAAGCATTACTACTCCACCTACTAATACTGGCTTTCTCTGAACACTTGCTGTAAGTACAACATAAGAGATGTGGTCCTGCCCTCACTTCGCAGAGTCTTCTGAAAGTTTATTTATCTGCAGTGTATGTATTAACACTTCATTTTTTACGGTTGAGTAACACCCTGCTTTGCCATTACACGCTATTTGTTTATCCAGGCATCAGTTGATGGCAGGAGTTGCTTCCACCTCTAGGCTCTTGTGAGCAACGCTGCTGTGCATGTTTGGTGACATCTCTATGAGCACCTCTGTTTTCATTTCTCCAGGGTGTGTGCCCAGTTTTCTGTCTGCATGTTCAGCAGGAAGATAATTTTACACACTCAGGCCAAGATCCCTCTGAACATTCAGAGAACAAAAGAGAGCCCAGACACTGAAACTGTAAAACTGTACTCCGCCTTCAAGGCCCACTTTATTTTCTTTTTTTGTTTGTTTGTGGTTTTGTTTTTTGAGACAGGGTTTCTTTGTAGCTTTGGAGCCTGTCCTGGAACTAGCTCTGTAGACCAGATTGGCCTTGAACTCACAGAGATCCTCCTGCCTCTGCCTCCCAAGTGCTGGGATTAAAAGCTTACAGCCACCACCGACTAGCCCACTTCATTGTTGTGAACACTCATTGTCTATGTATGTGTTCTCTACCTGGTTTCAGGCACTGTGTTGTAAATAACAGGGAACAACACAGAACATTCTCATCCTTTAGAAGGCTGAAGATTCAATGTGGGCAATAAGGAATTAAAATATGCTGGTATAGCTCCCTCCCTGAAGCTTCCCACAGCATCCCAAGAAAGGTTAATATTTATTTGGTTATTTGTTTGAAACAGGGTCTCTTGAAACCCATGCTGGCCACAAATCATTATGGAGCTAAGTATAGCTTTGAACTTCTCTCTTCTTCTTCTTCTTCTTCTTCTTCTTCTTCTTCTTCTTCTTCTTCTTCTTCTTCTTCTTCTTCTTCTTCTTCTCTTCTTCTTCTTCTTCCTCTTTTTTTTTTCCAAGACAGAGCTTCTATGTAGCTTTTGTAGCCTGTCCTGGAAACTAGCTCTTATAGACCAAGCTAGCCTCAAACTCACAGAGATCTGCCTGCCTCTTTCTCCCAATTGCTGGGATTAAAGGTGTGCACCACCACCGCCCAGCAGCTTCGAACTTGTGAAATTATTATTATTAAAATATATGTGTGTGATGGCATGAGGGTGGAGGTCAGAGGACAACTTTTTGGAATGTGTTCTTTCCTTCTTCTGTAGGTAGGTTCCAGGGGTCAAACTAAGGTCATCAGCACTTTTACCATCTCAGCTGTCTAACTGATGCTGTGGCCTTGAACTTCTGATCTTTCTGCTTCCACCTCAGGAGTGTGTGGGCCACTGTGTCAGATTTGTGTGGGACCAGGAATGGAACCCAGGACTTCACACATATTAGTCAAGCACTCTACCACCTGAGATATTGGTCATTTGAAACAGGGTCTCAGGTAGCTCAGGCTGATCTCCCAACTTCCCAAGTACCGGACCTACACGCTCACATCATATTTGACCACTTATGATTGTTTTGCTTCAAAAGTAACTTCTCTACTAACACCCTGATAATGCATGTGCAGCCCTCGGCAAATCTGAGGTATTATTACAGAGGAAGGGTTTACTCTGTGTCCTCCCATTTGTGCCCACGTGGAGGATGACATATCAAAACACTGGCTTGCAGTCTGGCATCCTCAGCTCTCAGGACAGGCCCGGGTGAGCCGGCAGTAAAATGGGAATACCTTAACGTTCTGACTTCGATGGAGCCTTTTCCAGCTCTATCAAGGTTACCCAAGTCAGAGGCTTTAGGGTTCTTGTCTCTCAGTTTTGGAGAATGAGATTCACGGATCAGAGAAAGTTTTAGAGGAGAAGCAGATACAGTAGGGAGCTGAGGGAGAAAAAGGAGGCCAGCTCCTGGGCAGCAGAGATCCCGAGGGAAGGAGTGGGACCAGCTCCTGGGCAGCAGAGGGCCCGAGGAGGGGGGAGTGGGATGGTGTTGAGCGGCCACTGCCTGGGAGTTAGTGGATGGAGGAAGGGAGAGGAATGAGCTGGTCAGTCCAGGTGTCAGAGGTCTTTGCAGTTTCGGTTCAGGAAAGGGGTATGCTAAAAAGACATAGAGCCCCTTCTTGGCATCTCCAGCCTCTGGCTGTGGTAAAACCAGGCACACCTCTGGTTTAGCCACTTCAAGCATTTCTAGCCTCAGGCAAGTACAAGGCTCTGGGCATGTCCATGGACATTTTTTGGTGTTCAGCCAAGTAAGAGACTTCTTATTTGGGCTTTTTACCAAAACGAAACTACCTGTTATCAGCAGCTGAGACAGCTTACCTTGGACCTATCTTTCCCGCGTTTCCTGCCATTCCTCTCAACTGGGGCTCAGTAACCCCACTTCCACTCCTGCCCTTAACTTGGAATCTTAACTACCAGCCGAGCCTTGGAATCTACTAGACCTGTAGCTTTCTTAGAGACACAGCCTGGCTATAAAACACCATGATGTCATGGGGGCCATTCCCATATTACAAGGTAGATCTAAGGATTGGAGAGATCTGAGGGTGCTTGGAGGTGTTTCTGGGGTGGGGGTGGGGCGATGCTATGACTTGTCAGACCAAATAGGCCAATTTCTTTATTGGCTAGCCTACCACACAGGGAGAAGGGGGGAGGTTCCTACATGGGACTGGTGGCCTAGCAGGAGTTTGGAATTTCATAACACACGTGTTTTTTGTTTGTTTGTTTGCTTGTTTTTTTTAACTTGGTATTGAACCTAGAGCCTTGGGCTTGGTAGGAAAGAGCTCTACCACTAGGCTACAGCGCCAGCCCAGTTCTAGTTTTAATTACCTTCCTTGGTCTGAGTATTCCTAAACCCAAGCACTAAGCCAGGATGCTCCAAGCTTCAGAATATGAGGCCAGGAGGCTCCACTGGGACGCCAGTCATTTCCAGGTCCCTGATGCCTCCGGGTCTTTCCGATGAATGCAGTAGGCGATGTCACTTCTTCCCGGTGCAGAGCTCCCGCGGGGGTCCCTGGAGAGCATCTCTGGTCCTGTGGAGAGATCAGATAGTCCACCGGCTTCTTCCGGGAGCACTCCAGCTGCTCGTTGCCCTAGGATTGGCAGCCTGGAGTCCAGGGACGAAGGGGCGGGGCCGGCGACGGCGCGGGGAGGTGGGTGGGCGCGGCCTACGGGTCACGTGGTGAATCAGCCCAGCGGCGGGCGGAGCTGCTCGGGTACTTAGTGGGGCGCCGGAGAGGCCAGGTGCGGCTCCGTTCGGCTTGGCGGCTGCAGGCCGGGACTGTAGCGCTGCGCACGGTGAGTGTACTCGGGGCGCAGTGGCTCCGCGACCGAAGTCACCTTAGCTGGGGTAGGGGGGGTGGGGGTGGGCGGCGGGGACAGGGCCCCTCGTTCGCCCAGGGCGCAGGCGCGGTTCCTCCGCGGCCCTGGGTGCTGTGCACCGAGAATGGTGTTGCTCGGCGGGGAGAGGATTCCTGAGTTCGGGCACTGTAGGCCAGCTGCACTGGCGGCCTGCACGCCCTTAGGGCCGGGCCTGGTGACCCCGCTCGGGTCGGCGTACCTCCTGTGGCCTTGGCGCACTCCAAGGGCGGAGCTGGGGACTTCGGGGAGCTCTGAGGGAGGAGCCTGCAGGGAAGGGTTCGGCCCTGGCCCTCCTTCCAACCCGCGGGCTCCGGGTCTCAGTGGTTCTCAGGGCGAGCGTCGACCTGCATCTAGTCCAGGTTTGTGGCTTATTCTAAAGAATCTGCCCCTGCAGCTTACCACACACAAGCCCATGCAGTGCCTGACACCCTAAAAGACCGGTCCTATGGAGAACAGGAACCTGGTGGGTGGCTGGGGTGGAACCTGCACGAAGAGTTAAACCGAGAAATAGAAAGAGAAGTGGAGTGGAATAAAGGATAGGGGTGCTTGAGGCTGCGCTCCCTTTCTCTGGAGGGGGATGGCCAAGATGATGGGAATGTGGAGGGATAGAGGAACGTGCGGGACAGTCTTTATCAGGACCCTGCTGGCCCAGAAGCGGCGTGGGGTAGGTCTGCACGGGCAGGGTGTTGGGCACGCAGATCAGCGTTAGTCCCCTAGGGGCCTGCTTAACCTTTGGTTTCTGAGGTCGACTGATCTCCCAGGTGCCTCCTCTGGGAGGGCCAAGGAGTTCAATCCAGATTCAGAAGGGTAGCGTATGGAGAACGTTGCTGAAGGTGCTCCAACCGTCCCGCGCAGCCCTCATGGAAGAATTGCTTCTCATAGGTTGTGGCCACGGTGGCCTAAAGCTGCAGGGCTCCCAGAAGCATAGCAGAGCCAGGTAAGCACAGCACTTGGAAGGCTAAGACAGAAGGATCGCTGTGCACTGGAATCTAGCCTGGGCTACATAATGAATTCCAGGGTAGTCTGACTATAGGGCGAGACTGTTTCATCTCCCGATCCTTCTTCCTCCCAAAAAAGGACGTGTTTGACAAAGGGCACCCTGGAGGAAAATGACCTGTGATCCTTTAAAAGCATGCAGGGCCTGCAGGGACTGCTGGGGGCTGGGGGCAGAAGGTGGGCTCACGTTTGTGCTTCACCAGCCCAGGGGGCCTCGGAGGCTTACGGTACCCCTCTTGATATTGACTATATCAGACTGGTCAGGCTCTTGGCTCCAGAGTGGAATTGCCCCGTGGAAGTGCTGGTTCAGCAGTCTAGGCTGAGGCCCTTTGTGGTATGTATGGGTGGAAACCTTTAGGTGTCAGAGTCTCGGGTTGGCCAACTGACTTTTGATGGTCTGTTGTAAGGAAAATACTAGCTATGTGTGAGGTTGAACTGTATGCAATGGAACTTTTGAATGTCAAAAAGGAAACCAGGGACTTCAGTGGCGGGGCCAGCTGGCAAAGGTGAGGTATATGAAAGTCTGTGTAGTCTTTGCTTAGCTAACAGTCCGAATCCCTGGTCCCATCATCTCAGTACTCACCGGGAGCTGCCTAAGAAAGATTGGGGGATCCATCTGGAGTCTTTTCATGATTGTAGTTTATATTCGGCCCTACATTGAGCATGGTGGAGTTCTAGGGGTGTAGCTTCGGCTGCATGCTGGAACTGTCTGGTTTGTCTGAGGTGCTGAAATCCAAGCCAGGGCTTTCTGCGTTCTCATCATGCACTCTGCCCCTGGACTATATCATACCTAGCCAGCTTTAGCCGCCTCCTCCTCCATCCCTCTCAGCTTTTTGAAACAGGTCTTACCCCATAGTTCAGGCAGGCCTTGAACTGGACAATCCTGCCTCACCCTCCCACATGCTAGGTTACAGCTGTCACTACCAGTTTAGGTGTTTTGTTTTTTTTTTTTTTAGAATGGGTCTTATCACTCACTGTGTAGCCTTGGCTAGCTTGAAACTAGGCTTGTAGACCAGGATGGCCCAAGCATGACAGAGTGCACAAACTCAGAGATAAACCTGCCTCTGTCTCACCAGTGCTGGGATTAAAGGTATAGGCCACCGTTCCTAGAAGGCCCTTCAGTTTTAGCTTCAAGTCTGAACTCCCCTTTCTGGAGATCTGATTCTCCCAGACTCAGGTTTGGGGTAGAGGTGGGGTGCTTCCCTCTAAGGGGACATGTTTCATTGGGATCAGTTTGGCCCTTAGACTTGCTTTGTCTTTCATAAGGACTTTGGTAGCTCTTCCTTTTCTTATCATTCTTTCCTACATCTGTGCTTGAAATACAATGTATCCAATCTGTATCAAACAATGTATACAGTTGTTCTATGTAACTTAATTATACTATGTGTCTTGTTCACCCAGTTTATGAAATTTGCTAATGTTGATGCCTGCAGATTTAATGTTTATTTTAATTTGTTGGGGAGTGGGGAGGGGGTGGCAGTGTAACAAAGGTCTCATGTAGCCCAGTTCAGACTCAATATGTAGGTGAAGATTAGTTTGGAGTTTTTTACTCACTTTGTAGACCAGCCTGGCCTCGAACTCACAGAGATCCACCTGCCTCTGTCTCCTGAGTGCTGGCATTAAAGGCATGTGCCACCATGCCCTATTGTTCCTCCTACCTACCTCCCAAGTGCTGAGATCCCAGGTGTACACCTGTCATGCCCAGGAAATTTAGTTTGTTAGTCATTTTTTTGTTGGTTTGTGATGAGGTCTTTCTGTGTAGTCCTGACTGTCCTGTAAACCAGGCTGGCCTTGAACTCACAGAGATCTACCAGCCTCTGCCTCCTGAGTGCTGGGATTAAAGGCGTGCGCCACCACACCTGATCTTGAATGTGTTGACCTGAAGGACAGTTAAAATTTCCTACTTCCATTTCTTTTCCTCCTTCCTTTTCACTCTTGTTCCTAGTGGCACAGTCAATTCTCTTGGGCAAAGCAAAATAGGATAAATTGCTGGATGGAGACCTGCACACATTTTGTTCTGCTAGATAGCGGTGCTATCCCCTCCCTTCTGTGGTTGTCATCTTCTTGCAGTTCAGGAGTTCCTGTTCCCATGTCCCAATTAGATCTTACCAGGCCCTAATTGTCAGTGTGGTGGCTTTCGAATGGTCCGCGTGCTTTCATTGCTGTCAAAGTCTTGATTAGTGGAGCTCTCCCTGGTTTTGTGGTTGGTCACAAGTAGCGCTTGTGCTAATGTTCGTTTTGTTGTTGTTGTTGTTTTAAATATTAGGGTTTTAGCTCAATGTGATAGTGCACTACTTTAATCCCAACACTCCGAGAGTTCAAGGCCAACCTGTATCTATGTATCAAGTTTTAGGTCAGTCAGGGCTACATGGTGACCCTGTCTCAAAAAATTAAAAAAAAAAAAAAAGTTTGGGTTTAGGTTTGGGTTTTGTTTTTTGAGACAGGATCTCATACAGCCCAGGTTAGCTTCAAAAATGATATGTAGCCAAGTCTGACCATGAACTCAAGTTTTATTTCTTCTGCCTGTGCCTTCCACGTGCTGAGTTTAACTCAAAGATGCCACCATGCATCTACAATTTTCGAGTTCTTTAGGTCATAAACCTGGGTAGCTGCAATTAGTTGTAGTTTCTAAATAGGTTTGTGCGTATGTATGTTTGTATGTGGGTAGTGGGGGACAGACGTTGACACTCCACTTCGTGGGGCAGGGCTACTTATACCCCAGAGCTCACTGATTTGGCTAGTTTAACTAGCCAGATTGCTGCAGGGATCCTTTTTCTCTGACTCCCAAGTGCTGGGATCACAAATGCAGGCCGCCAAGTCCTCAGCATTTACGTGGGCATTAAGGAGTCAAACCCAGCTCCTCATGACTGCACAACAGTACTTTCCCCGCTGAACTGTCTCCTCCATGGCCTAGTTTTTAAAATCCAGGAGGTATGTGAGGTTGGGGGACTTTGCAGATGAGAAAGCGAAGTCACCTGCAAGTCTGTCACATTGTTAGAGTCACTTGAGGAACGGTGGTGGAAAGTGACCTGGAATTTGATCTCTAGAAGGTTATTCATGCCTACTCAGGTATAGCCATTTGGGGCTTGCCCATAGTCTTCTCTCATGCCTCAGTTTCCCTCACCCCGTGAAATAGAAGCTTTCTACAAGACTGGAAGGCCCTTTCCAGAACTGTTTTGTAAAAGCTGAAGGCTGGGAAGGACCTGTGGTCTGTAATCTCAACTGTAACCTGTTTTTACTAGGCCAGTAACCCTATAGTCTAGCCAAGATAATTCAGCTTTCCAGCAGGCAGGGAGGGAGAGAATGGGGCTGCCAAGTGCCAAGTTAGTGTCCGCAGAACACTAGAGAACACTTGGACAATCTGCTCCCACAGCAGAGTTGGCTGCTCTCTGACCCTCTGACCTGCTGATCTGGCCCAGGCAGGAGGTGCTCATCCACAGGAGTCACATGTCCTTCCTGCTTGCCTAAGGCAGGTGGTGCTGGCCAGCTTGTGCCAGTGAAAAACCATATCAGGATTCAAGCAGCCTGCTACTCATTCTCAACTTACTGATCCCCTCTGGGTTTGGGGCTATACTTTGTTTTGATAATCAAATAGTAGAATATACATCTGCATATAAGACTTTATTACAAATTGTATGATGGCCATAATTTTTTTACCCCAATCAGGAGACCTGGTAGGGAGGAGAGGTGTTGTGAGATAGTCTCATATGCGAGGCTGGCCTCAGTTCACAGTGTAGCCGTATCCTGCCTCTTTGAGCTGGTGTTCTAGGCATATGCCATTACCTCTGGTTTAATGTGATGCTGGAGACTGAACCCAGGTTGCTGGCCAGGCAAGCACTCAGCCAGCTTGAGCTTATCCCTGGTCTCAAATTGTATACTTTTTCAGATAATTACCCCGGGACAGTGAGCATTGACTGCTTCATACATAGAGAGTTATGTGGCCAGTTAGCGGAGACCTGATGGCTCTGCCTGCTGGTGGCTGCCCTGATCCTGGTACAGGGAGACACTGTCCAAAAGAGTACCTCTGTCTATCACTTCTGTTAGCCTGGAGAGGAATTCTTTCTTCCTGGGGCCCCAAGAAAGGAGACGATGCCCAGCTCACAGACAGAGCATTTCTGTTGCTTGTTTACATGTCTGCTTGGGCCTCCGCGTGACCAGCCTGGAACTTAATTTACCCTGCAGTAGAATTAGAGATCAAGCTGAGAAGCATAGAACACGATTCTCATTTACATCTCAAGATCTTTAAAAAGCCTTATACTGTGTATATTTTAGGTGCAGACTTGGGGAATATACGACCCCATGCATCTGGGGAGCGTTTATGCAGGTCTTGAACAGAGCTGGAGAACAAAAGCTTCTGGGAATGTTGACTGTCCAGTCAAACTGTCTTATTTTCTACCAACAATGAAATGTTTTTCCTCCGAGGGCCTGTCCTAGTTAGGACATAGTTAGCTATTGCTATGATGAGACACGGTGACCGAAAGCAAGTTGGGGAGGAAAGGGTTTGCTTGGCTTCCATTTCCACATTGTAGTCACCATTAAAGGAGATCAGGACAGGAACTCGGGAGCTGATGCAGAGGCCATGGAGGGTGCTGCTTACTGGCTTGCTCCTCGTGGCTTGCTCAGCCTGCTTTCTCATAGAACCTAGGACTACCAGCCAGGGGTGGCACCACCACAATGGGCTGGGCCCTCCCCCATCAATCACTAATTAAGAAAATGCCCTATAGGTCTGTCCACAGTCTGATCTTATTATGGGGGCATTTTCTCAATTGAACTGATAAGTGTTCTGCCTCCGAATTAGGTTGGTAGCCTCCCCTTCCAGATGTGCCTTGGGTAGAAGGTAGCTGTGCTGTGGATAGCCCCAAGCTGTTTTATGTTCTTAAGGATCAGCCATGACAGAATCACACTTCCCTACTAGGAGCAAAGATGTGAAATCTGCAAGTCCACATCAAGGCTGTGATTTAGACTTCTCAAAAGGGGGAGTCTCTGGCCTCCTTCAGGTCTGCTCTGCACACCTTTGAGATTAGGATGCCTGCTTCCACCATACCTGTCCCAGCATGGGGAACGACTGAGCAAACCAGTCAAAAGGAAGTGAAGCTCGCACGGTGTTGTTCTGTGGGTGTACTGAAGGGGTCAAAACTTGAGGAGCAGGTGCCCAAGCTGAGACAAGTTTGCTTTTATGGAAGAGAAACTCGTAAAATGCAGTGTTGAGGTCCCAGCAGATATCCCCGTCCAGTTTTCCCACCTTCCTAGCATGGAGTCCCCCTGCACATCTGTGACGGATGGTCACAGCGTGTGGCTGTTGGCAAATGAAGACATTTCATGCTTCTGATAGTTTAGAGCTGGTGTGGAGAGGCCAACCTTAGGTTCCTGTACCCCTGTCAGGGAGAGCAGAAGATCCCCTGCCAGGACATGGCAGGTGGCCTGTGGGTCTTTGAGATCTACATATTCTGTCTTCTTACAGCCTTTAGTCTGCCTGAGACTCTGTGCCTATCAAAGAAAGCTTTCTTTGTCAAGCTTGTGCCCCCCCCCCCCAGTTTTTAGGAACCCGTTACATGATGCTTTCTTCACCATGGCATCAGTTTCTCTGTGGATGTTTATTCCTTTTTTTTTTTTTTTTTTTTTTTTTTTGAGTCCCAGGGGCTATATTTGTCCAAGGAAGGGCATTCAGCTAGTTTGGGAAATCATTTTGCTGTTGACGGCATCACCAGTTCCCTAGCCATTCTATGCATGTGACAGTGTTGTGTAGAGAGACAGCAATAACAGGACATTGAGACATTGATTGCTGTGTAATTTAGACAGGAAAGAGGGTGGAGCCCAGGAGCAGCTGACCTGAGCTAGAAATAAATTCTGCCCACAACTGCCCTCCATCTGTACACCTGGAAGAGGAGTCTGGTTAGCAGTAAATGTACTTGTCTGTTACCCCCCTTTCTTTTGTGAAATAAAGACTTTCTGTTAACTAAAGAAAAAAAATCACAGAATTGGGAAATAAAGGGAAGTGCTTGCTAAAGTAGGGGAAGTGAAAGCCAGGGGCTATTTCAGGCAAAGACACGGAACTCCTGACAGGCTTACGGACAGCTTAGCTTATCAATGTCACTACTGGCCGTGTCACCGAAGTTCCTATGTGTGTGATATCTAGGAAAACTGGCATTCTTGGGGAAACAGTGCACTAGATGGGGACAAAAGGCTTCTATATTCTTCAGGCGACAGTCTTGGGACCCTCGGTGTAGAATTCCTTTTGACCAGGCTTGTGGGTTTTCCTAAGGACGGAAGCTTGTTTTAATTCGGGCTCCTGCCAAGTGGAGGAGTGGGTTTGGAACAAACTGGAATCAGCCAGCACAAGCTGGAAGGGAGAGTTGTGGGGAGAGGGTGGAGCTTGTGCACTCACACAGAGTCTCCCTCACCTCCTCTGCTCCTCAGTCACCTGGAAATGTGGTGCTTATTGCCACCTTGGAGGTATAGAATCTGAGCCTCAGCGAAAGGCAGCGTTCAAGGGTGACAGCGACAGAACCAAGATCTAGACCCTGGTGTCCAATCTCCAGCAAAACCTGGCCTCCTCAGCAGCTCGAGGCCAAGTGAGGAGCGGAGAATCTCGGTTTGGGGGGGTGAAGAATTTTTCCTGGAGTTCATTCTGGTGTGAGTGGGGTTAGATATTGAGTGGGGACAGCTGACCCACTGAAGCCCCAATACGTAGATTTGCAGCCGGGCAGAGCCTTGGCGGTGGAGAGAATAAAGTCCGATAGTCAGAGGTGGGTTGCAGAACCAATGGAAAGTGAGTTTCCCAGAAAGTGTCCTGGGAACCCTTGGGGGCATGAAAGTGCCTGCCACCACAGAAACCAAAGACATCTTTTATAACATTCAAGTTACCATGGAAATGCGCCTCTCTACTCGGCTTATATTTAACAACTCAACAGATGCCACGTCCCCAGAGGGTATCTCGGGACACTGTTACTCTCCACATACAGTATGGTGAGAACCCATGGGTGTCAGTTCTTCAACCTCGGAGAGCCTAACATACTTGTCAGCTCCTTTGTTAGTCCAGACTTCCACCCTACGGAGTGGACACGTCAGTGTTTCTATATCAAGCCTCCTGTTGTGGAAGAAAGGTTCAGATGCTGGGCTTTGGAGATGACTTAGCTGGTAAAGGGTTTGCACAAGGGTCTGAGTTTGATTCCCCAGGAGCTGAGTAATGCCCCCAACCCGTGTGAACACTGGGAAGGCAGAAATAAGCTCACTGGGCAGCCAGCCCCACTTCTTTGGTAAGGTCCAGGCATTGAGAGACCCTGTTTGGAAATAAGCTGGATGGCACCTGAGCAACAACACCGTGGTTGTCCTGGTGTCGAGAGGCATGTACATATATTGTACTTGCATACACTTGAACATGCATGCACACAGAAACACACAAAAAGGTTAAGATGCCAAGTACAAGTCAGAGGGTGGTTTGGAGGTCATGTGATGGCTGACACATGGCCATGTGAGACAGGCTTCCCATGAGTCACTGGAAGTAAGGGCAGTAAGTGTTGGATAAGTTGTACATATATATGTGTGACAGTCCATTTCTCACTATTATAAAGAGATACTCAAAGCTGGGCATGTAAAAAAAAAGGGGGTTATATAGCTTGCTGTCTGGGGTGGGAGCTGAAAATTGAAGCTCACAGGTTGGGCATCTGTCCAGGGCCCCTTACTTTGGAGCACACCATAGTGCCAGTGCCATGGCAGGGAGCCACTACATAGCTAGAAGGGAAAGCAGGAATGAGGTGGGGGTCACACCAAGACCTCCCACCAAGCCCAACCTTTTAAGCCCACCTGTTTTAACTGAGAACCAAGTGCTGTGCACATGAGCTTTTGCACATCTGAGGCACTCATGCATCATAGCCGTTCAAGACGGAAAAGGAGTCCTCAGGGTGCAGCCATTGCCTTTGTATGCTTTCCTTAGGACAGGACTATGTCTCCGCCCCTGACCTGCCCACTTAGCAGACAGCCCCTATGTCTCCCAGTCATCTGCTGCTTCTTTCTCACCTAACTGTGGCGCTGGGGTGGGTTTTACTTCATTTCTGCAGTGTGATTTCCTTTAGCTAGTTCATTCTGGGTGGCTGTTTGAACTCTGTTTAGCCACTTGCAGTGATTTACCAGTTACTACGCCATTGGACTTTTGTCTCACGGGCTTGTGTTCAAATGTTCGGTGGACATTGGTGTGCTTGTGTTGTTGTGTTTTGGGGTCCCTGTGTATGGGGTAAATGTCTAGTGTCTGTATGCAGATACCATGTGTATAGGTTCCAGTTGACGGGTCTAGGCTGGCTTCTCTTACTGCTCTCCCCCAAGAGAAGAAGCAACTTGCTTTGGCCTCTGAGACTGACAGCTTCTCGATTTTACCTGCGCCTCCTGAGACTGAACATGTTCATATCTGCCTTGGCCATTTGCACTTTTTCTGTGCTTGCTACATCCATTTTCCTATCCTGTGTTTCTGATGCGAGAGTGTGTGGTGCTGGGGTTGGAATCCAGAGTCTCATCTATGCTAAGGCCATGTTCTGCTCGGCTGCATTTCAGCCCCAAGTCCTCTGACATTCAAGTCTTGTTTTCTGGAGGATACAAAGCCTTTAATATATACAAAGTCTTTCCCTATATCTTGGTTGCTGTTTTTATTATGAAGACTTGTTTCTTTGTTGTGCGTGTGCACGTGGGGGTCAGAGGACAGCTTGTAAGAGTCAGATCTCTCCTTCATCAAGCAGGAAATTAAACTCAAGTCCCTGGGCTTGGCTGCAAGTCCCTTTACCTGCAGAGCCATCCCACCAGCATAAGACTTTTAATTTTAATGTGATGCCTAACACGTTTTGTTTTATGCTAGTTTTAGGCTTCCCAGGGAGTTAGTTTTGTTTGGGCTTTTCGCTTGTTTTGTTTTGTGTAGCTTACTTAGTGTAGCCCAGGCTAGCCTTGAACCCTTGCTCCTCACGCCTCAGCCTCCTGAGCCCTAGGGTTACAAGCATGCCTCACAAACCTGCTCAGGCTTGCATGTTTTGATGCCGCCCTCCCATGTAGCACTTGCGTGGGGGTAGCCAGGTGTGTAGAGTTGGCCCTCCTTGTTTTCCCAGGATGGGCAGCCAGCTGTGCAAGCACATCTGCAGGAGTGTGTTGTCACTTCCTCTTTCCCTGGCCCACACACGCTTTTTCCTCATACCCAAGATGAATTTTGAGTGCTCTGACATTTTTTTTTTAATGGCCCTTTTCTGAGTTAGTATCACCAGGCATTTTATAATATATCATGATGACCAGAAGGCCTCCATGGGAGCTTTTTCAGAATCGTCTTTCTGTCCATACACATTGTTCTTATGGATGAGTTGTTGCTCAACACCCCGACACACACACCAGACTTACCGTCATTCTAGCTCATTGAGGACCCAACTCTGTTGTTTGAACTTAAATGAGAGTTTTTAGTTTGCCTTCAGTATGCTTTTATGCCTATGATCCAGCACTCAGAAAGCAGAGGCAGGCCAACCTGGGCTAAGTGAGATCCTGTCTTAACTTCCCACTCCACCAAAAAGTTATCTAAGTATGTAAGTTTGTGTTCCAGTGTCCTTACAACACGTGATCCTGACCTAGTGCACTTGCTTCTGTAAGTCCTACAGTTGAGACAGGGTCCCAGCCCCACCCACACCTACTGTTGCTCCCACTAGGCCCAGCCTCAGCTGTCAATACCCAGGAAAGGCCTGGCCTTTATAAGCTACTTGCTCAAGAGGGTGACTCATGGTTTGAGCAGGAAATGACTGGTCTCCTGAAACCAGTTCACAAGGTCCAGAGGCCAAGGTATTGATGTAGTAAGTTTTCCTTCTCAGGAGCCGGAAGCAAAGCCCTTGGTTAACAGGAAAAACCAGAGGGGCTCCTGAGAGCCTGGTGCCCCTGGCATATTTAGTATGGTTCCTTAGTTCTCAGCAACGAACACCAGTCCAGCGTCTGTTGGCTTGAAATGTGCCAGGAGTGGAGCTCGCAGAACTGGGGGATGACTCAGGCCTGAAGTAGAAGGAAAGAACTGGTTCCCAGAACCTCATGTCCTCAGACCTGCACATGGTCGCACATACATGCAAGCAAAATCATTTCAAATGTTTTTAAGTAAGGCTATGAACATGACTCCTTTTAGTTTCCTTACCCATTGGCTTCCCTTAGGACATACCCACACAGACTGACTGGTTTTTTGTTTGTTTTGAGGCAGGTTGTAGCTACATGGCCCAGGCTGAACTCTCACACCCCTGACTTCCTCAGCGCAGGGTTTACACCGTGTCCAGCTTCAGGATAACTGTCTCTCTAGAGCACTGAGAGAATCTCTTAAGTTTAGTTGTTGATCAGGTCCAGACAGTTTTAAAATAGCCAGGAGGGGACATGCATACTGTCATGTGTTGTGTTACAGGGTCCCATCAAACAGGCTTCATATTGGGGTCATAAAGGCAGTCAGGAGACCTAAGCAGTGTCCTTGTGTAGAAATTGTTTTGATGCTACCTATGTGTTTTTTTTTTAATTTCCTTTTTTTTTCTATATGTGGTTTTTTTTTTGTTTTTTTTTTTTTAGGTGGGTGCAGATCCAGCTTCCAGAATGTGGTGGTCCCTGATCTCTCTCTCTTGCCTGCTGGCACTGGCGAGTGCCCACAACAAGCCTTCCTTCCACCCACTGTCGGATGACCTGATTAACTATATCAACAAACGAAATACTACATGGCAGGTGTGCAGTATTGCTATCTCCCGTCCGTTTCTGTGGGTTCCTGCTTTGAGTTACCTTGTGCACACTGCTTCTGAGGTGACTGACTGGCCATAGGACATCATTTCCTGGAAGTTGAAGCTTCCTCTCTGAGCTCCACATTGTGTGCATGGGAGTACACACATGTGTGAACACTTGTACATGGAGGTGTGTGGAGGGATAGTGAGCTCCAAAATCAGGTTGACCCTAGGAAAACTACCATGGAAAGTGAGACGGTTCCTTAGTAGTATTTCATAGTACTTCACGCCATCATTTCCTCCAGGTCTGGGCAGGTCTCCGGTTAACAACCTACAGCAGAGTAGAGAAGACGCATGGTCTGAGAGCAGTGCTGACCCTGAATCGCTCTGCCTGTTCCCCTAGCTCCCAGAATTGGGCAAGACCCTTGTCCTACCCATCCCGGGAAACCCCCCCTGGGTGACTATGCTGGTGTGACTCTCTTTCAGGCTGGACGAAACTTCTACAATGTTGACATGAGCTACCTGAAGAAGCTGTGTGGTACCATCCTGGGTGGACCCAAGCTGCCTGAAAGGTGAGTGGCACATCCTGGAGTGGACACTGCCCCTGCATATTGGCTTGTGAGCAGTAGTGCTCGTGCTGGGGTGTAGGTAGAGGTAGAGGAAGCCCTATCTGGATTCCTTAGGTGTGCTCTTCTGAGCTGCAGAGACTGCTTCAAAATCTGGATTTACTACCTTGTCTCCAAGTTGTCTCATCCTCCAGTGAGGTCCCAGGCTTGGAGTTGAGGTCTGGCTACACTTGGCTTTAAATAATTTAAGGAAAGTCCATAGGAGCTGCCATTAATGTTTTTATTTTTCTGTAGAACTGCAGTGGACATACTCATGTAGAATTATTCCTAGCAAGGATTAGGATGTCTGTCAAGGATGAGGTAATCAAGTGTTGGTACACAACAGTGATAATGTTATCTGTCTCAGATCAGGCTTTAGGCAAGGCACAATTTAATATTTTAAAATTCCAAATTAGAAAGGAAGGAAGAGATTAGAAGCATTTAGAATCAGGGCAATATTTGTACAGGATCAAAGGCCCATACTGCAGGACTTTGCTTGGCTCTCTCTTTGATTACAGCTGCACAGCTACACTGTGCCCTGAGGGGTCTTGCTATGGCCTTGAACTCCTGATCTTCCTGCCAGACAATGCACCTCTACATCCAGCCCTTACCCCAGTCCTGGGCATCAAACTGAGGACTTACACATGCTTGACTTGACAGGCGCTCAGCTGTTGAGCTGCATCTGCAGATGTAGTGTGAGAACTGGAATGTTTTCTGTAGACCAGCTGTACCATCTAGGGTAGGCACATAACACCCTAGTACATTGCTAAAATGCCCGTTCAAGGAAAATAAAATAAAATGAATCCCAGGGCTAGAGAGACGGCTCAGCGCTTAAGAATACTTGTTGCTCTTGCAGAGGACCTGGGTTCAGTTCCTAGCACCTATATTGTGGCTCAAACACATCCGTAGCTGCAGTTCTAGGGGATCTGGTACCTTCTGACCTGAGGGCACCAGGCACACACAGAGTGCACAGACAACCATGCAGGCAAACCACTCGTACACTAAATAAATAAATCTAAAAGAAAAGACTAAGGCACAGGTGAACCTGCACATCCACTAACACCGGCCTAAATAAACCTGAAGGATTAGTGTTGCTCAAGTGGTTTGAATGAGATATGATGGGGTATGCTTGTAACTCCAACAGTCAGTAAGGACTTCAGGCTAGCCTGGGCTACATAGTCAGACCCTGGAGAGAGAGAGAGAGAGAGAGAGAGAGAGAGAGAGAGAGAGAGAGAGAGAGGGAGGGAGGGAGAGAGAGAAACCAACCTGTATCCCACAGGTAGAATGTTTGAAAAACACCCATTAAATAAGCGTAGGAAGGGGTGTGTACACAGTGCTGAGTCTCGCTGGACAGCGTAAAGTGGCAAAGGACACCTGTCTGTGTCTCACCACCTCTCTAGGATGGACAGTCCATCCAGGGACAGCCGCTCTTTACCTGTCCTCTTCAGGGATAGGGGAGCAAATTGTGCTTTGTAACAGAGTCCTTCTTTGCCCCAGAGTTGGGTTCGCTGAGGACATGGATCTACCTGAAAACTTTGATGCCCGGGAACAGTGGCCCAACTGCCCAACTATCAAACAGATTAGAGACCAGGGCTCCTGCGGCTCTTGCTGGGTAAGACCCTGCTGGTGGGGCCGGCTTACTGAAGTCTGGTTGGGATATGATGGGGTATCTAGGGAGGGACCAGATGGGACGAGGCAAGTAAGGAGATATTTGGAGTCAGTTTCTTTCCGTCACTACGGTTTCTGATCCTTGTGGTTGGGAATTGCTGCGGGGATGGAGTGGATATGGACATATAGTGGGGTCCTGAGATCAAGGTCCATGAACAGGCTGTGGAGCCGTGTTCCCTTGGTAAACACAGCCACTCTGATGCAACACAGCTTCATGAGTGTTCTGTCAAGTGAGCTATTTTGTGGTTTTTGAACTGTGGCAAAATATGAATAACAGAAAATGCAACCCTCTTAACTAAGTATAGAGTCCAGTGGCATTAAATATGCTCCCAGTGTTGGGTGGCCATCTCTGCTGCCCATCCACACGGTCCTTTCATCTGCCCCAAATGAACCAGTTCAGTCCTACTGACTCCCTGTGGCCCTCCTGGGCCTATGGTGGCTCCCATCTGCTCTCTGTTGGAATTTGCTCCTTGAGAGCCAGACCTCAGCCAGGCTTAGCTTGGTCTCTTTAATGCTAAGTGTGATCCCAGAAGCCTCACCTGACATCGAAAGGGTCTCACCATTCACTTCTCCATATATTTCAGGCGACGATCTCGGGACCCTCAATGTGGAATTCCTTTTGACCAGGCTTATAGATTGTTCCTGAGGGTGGAAGCTTGTTTTAATTCAGACTCCTGCCAAGTGGAGGCTGAGAGTGGATTTGGAACAGACTGGAATTAGCCAGCATAAGCTGGAAGGGAGAGTTAGGGGAGAAGGTGGAGCATGTCCAGGACCCTCCTTGCTTCGGTTAAGATGGGCTCCTCACCAGGTGGGACTTCTATTCCTGCAGGCATTCGGGGCTGTGGAAGCCATGTCTGACCGACTCTGCATCCACACCAACGGCCATGTCAACGTGGAGGTGTCTGCTCAGGACCTGCTTACCTGCTGTGGTATCCAGTGTGGGGACGGGTAATTGTTGGGCACCTCTTCCTGGAGACCCTTCACCCCTTCCTCCTTTGTACTGAGTAACTCAGGGCTCCCTGGGGAGGGGAAAGCTGTTTTTTGTGGCCAGGACAGAGGGAGACACGAGAGTCTGCAGGCTGCTGTCGAGTTTCTCGGGACATAGAGTCCTGGCAGAATATGATCTCCAAAAGTTTTGCTTACTCTCTGTCCCCTGTCTGGCTGTTGTCCCACTTGTCCCCCATCACTTCCCTTACTCCCCAACTCAGAGAAGAATACTAGTCTACTCTATAAGGATGACAGATCCCAGCTGGGGAGTGGGGTCACACTAAACTCAGTCTGTAACTCAAGTGCTCACCAGGGTCCCCTGGCCCTTAGCCTGTAACAGTGGTGCAGGTTAGACATTCCTGAAAGTTCCAAAATGAATGTGTGTGGGCCTCACACCAATCGAGTGGGAGTAGCAGGAAGGAGCAAGGTAGTCCCACCTCTCCCCAGGCAAGAGCCTCATACCTTCATATTCTGCCTAGTGTGTTGGAGCTGCAAAAGACACCATACCTCATTTTGCAAACGGTACAGCTGCCCCTACCCCCACCCCCACTCTAAGTAGACACCTTAAACCAGGGGCATAATCCTGTATCTGCCTGCTGCCTGTTCCCCTTACAGCCCTGTTTCCATCTTAGCTGAACATATGTTCACTGTGGCCATAACTCTTTAGAGTCCAATGGGTGGCAGAGAAGCCAGCATGAATCCCTGTTTCTTCATAATGTAAGGCATAAGAGAGTCATTCTTACCGTAGATCTTAGCAACCTCAGTTTATGATTTACTTTTTCTCATTAAGTTCAGAACTTGGGCCTTTTCACATGAAGAAGGCATTTACAGCTTCCGTTTGGCATGCCTGAGCTGCCAGTATCACGGCTCTTAGAATTGGCCATCAAGGATTACTTGAACCCACACCACAGCCTTACAGCTGTTGTTGGCTTTTTACTCTTTGCTCTTTGGGGGCCAACACCTAGCTCCAAAATATTTGGAGACTTATTCTTACTTATGGATGCCTGGCCTTAGCTTGGCTTGTTTCTAGTCAGCTTTGCTAACTTAGATTATCCCATTTACCTTTTGCCTCTAAGCATTTACTTTTCCCTATTCTACATCTTTCTTTCCTTCTTACTCCGTAGCTGGCTGTGTTGCTGGGTGGCTGGCCCCTGGCATCCTCCTCTCCTTCACCTTTTCTCGCTCCTCCTAATCATTGTCTCTGCCTGGCAGCCCCACCTATCATTTCTCTTTTGCCTAGCTGTTGAAGGTTCAGCTTTTTATTAGACCAGTCAGGTGTTTTAGACAAAGTAACAAAGCTTTACAGCGTTAAACAAATGTAGCAAAAGAATGCAACACATCTTTGCATCATTAAATATTCCACGCATAAATGAATGTAACACATCTTTAACTAATATTTAACAAAACACAGCTGTGGATTTGATAACCAAGATAGCTTTCAGTTGATTAGAGATAATAGCATATACAGCATGGATACTCCGGACAAAGATGATTGATGTTCTATGCTGAATGGACCAGAGAGTGTGACATTTTATCATGCTACTCATAACAGAGTGCAAATTAAAATTGAGAAATTAATTCTGGAATTTTCCACTTAATATGTTTGGACCTTAGTTGAAGGTATAACTAAAACCTCAGAAATCAAACTATCCAGGTGTGGTGGTGCATGCCTTTAGTCTCAGCACTTGGGAGTAAGTGCTAGGACAGCCAGGACTTCATAGAGAGACCCTGTCTCACAGGAAAAAAAGAGAGAGAGAGAGACAAAAAGAAAGAAATTAAACTATAGATAAGGGAGGGGGCTGCTATACTCAGGGACTTACAACATCTTGTGCAGTTTTGAGAACCACTGTTCCAGAAAGGGGAGCTTTGAAGGTCAGTTTGATATGGACATAAAAAAAAGGGGAGTCCTTGTGTCCTGGAGAGTCCCTGTGGAGGACAGAGATGGAGCTGAATCGAGTCCCTGGTGGAATGACAGTGGCGAAAGGATGAATTGGGATATCAGGCTGAGAGAGGAGTCTTGTGAAGTCCGTGTATTCCCAGGGACGACCTTGATATTCGTGGTGATGTGTGGGAAAAGCTGGAACTAGCTCAACATTGATAGATGCTCTTTTCCAGCTGTAATGGTGGCTATCCCTCTGGAGCATGGAACTTCTGGATAAAAAAAGGCCTGGTTTCTGGTGGACTCTACAATTCCCATGTAGGTGAGTGTGTGTCTACAACCCCTGCCTCTCAGGTGGTTTTATGGGCAGGTGTTGGTGGCTTCCTTTTCTGTTGTAAAGGGAGGGTCAGCGGTAGAGGGCCAGCTGATTGATAGTTAGCCAGACCACCTTCAATACAGGAGCAGCCCCCACGGGAAGTAGACGTGGTCTGGCTGCATCCCAGCTCTACCTGGCCTGGGGAAGGAAGCCTTGCATTGTGGGTTGCAGGCTGATGTCATCTCGTCCCCTCCATCTCTCAGGCTGCTTACCATATACCATACCTCCCTGTGAGCACCATGTCAATGGCACCCGGCCCCAGTGCACTGGAGAAGGAGACACTCCCAGGTGTACCAAGAGTTGTGAGGCTGGCTATTCCCCATCCTACAAAGAAGATAAGCACTATGGTAAGCCGGAGCCTGCTGGGGGGGGAGGGGGCAATGCCATGGAGTGTTAAGAATCCAGCACCGGGGGTGGTGGGGACGCGTGCTTTTAATCCCAGCACTCAGGAGGCAGGCAGGCGGATTTCTGAGTCCAGGGCCAGCCTGGTCTACAGAGAGAGTTCCAGGACAGCCAGGGCTACACAGAGAAACCCCAGGAGCAGCAGGAAGAAGGGGAAGTCGAGTAATTCATACCTGGCTCCTGGGCAGAGCTACATATTCCATACTCTGGTCATACTCTGCCCTGCCTCAGCCCATTTGAGCTCTAGGGGACTAGGCAGACCATTGTTTCGCAAGGGTTAGAACCTGGTTTTAAACTTTAGGGTCTTCTTGGCCTCTTCTGGAGGGCTAGAGAGGCTGGAGGCACCTTCTCACTCTGCCCGGCTTTGTTCCTTCTGCAGGGTACACTTCCTACAGCGTGTCTAACAGTGAGAAGGAGATCATGGCGGAAATCTACAAAAATGGTCCAGTGGAGGGTGCCTTCACTGTGTTTTCAGACTTCTTGACTTACAAATCAGGTATCTATTGACTCCAATGGCAGCCAGGGTTGGAAGGTCAGAGCTCAAGGGCCCAGGGTCCACATGAGCCAGCAGGTCTCACTGGGAGGTAGGCAGAGGCTTTGGGAGAGCAGAGCACTGGGCCTTAATCTCCCCCGGTCTTCTAGGCAGATAGATGTCAGCCTGCGGTGCCGGTCTGATGATGGTCACGGCTTCCCACTGCTGTGCTCACTGGCTCCCTCTGAGCATGGTCTCCAGGGCCTCTCTAGGGCTCCTTTCCACCCCTGCAACCTAGCTCAGCCCCTGCTCTGCTGATGATTGTCCTTCCAGAGCAGCCACTCCTGTCTTTGTCCCTCATCCACATTTGACATTGTTATTCTTTATCTTTACCAAGGCCTAGGTCACCTCAGCTTTCCACGTAGCTGGGAATCACAAATGTGACTAGTGATTAGCAACTCATAGCATCTGTATAGTCCCAGTCCCCTAGAGCAGTGGTTCTCAACCTGTAGGTCGTGATCCTTTTGGGTCAATTTGTTAGCACCACGCTCTAACCAACTGAGCTAACTGGCCAACTCCTTTGGGTCAATTTGTAACAATGAAAATACATCCTGCATATCAGATACTTACATTATGATTCGTAACAGTAGCAAAATTACAGTTATGAAGTAGAAACAAAAATAATTGTATGGCTGGAGGGTCACCACAACACGAGGAATTGTATTAAAGGGCCGCAGCATTGGGAAGGTTGAGAACACTGCTCCAGAGGAACAGAACTTACAGAATGAATGAATGAATCTATCTATCTTTCTATCATCTATCTATTTATCTTATCTATCTATCTATCTATCTATCTATCTATCTATCTATCTATCTATCTATCTATCTATCTATCTATCTATCTATCTATCTAAAGGGGATTTATTAGAATGACTTATAGGCTATGGTCCAGATAGTCCAACAATGGCTGCTAATAAATGGAAGGTCTAAGATTCCAGTAGTTGTTCAGTCCACAAGGCTGGATGTCTAAGTTGGTCGTAAGTATACACTGGAATCCCAAAGAAGTCTAATTCGTAAAGGAATGGACTTCCTAGTGAGAACAAGCAGGCAGAGAGAGAGAGAGAGCTTCCTTCTTCCATGTCCTTCCTATGGGCTGCCAGTAGATCAGACCCAGATTAAAGGTGGATCTTCCCACCACAAAAGATCTGGATTAGAGGCATGTCTTCCCACTTCCAATGATTTAATTAAGAAAATATCCCTCATAGGTGTGCCCAATCATTTGGGTTTTAGTTAATTCCAGATGTAGTCAAGTTGACAACCATCTCTCAGCACCTGTACCCATATTACGTAAAGATGTATTTCAGTTTGAAAAGTGAGTCACACAAGTGCAAGGCCTGGTTGACCGGCTTTCTGGACACCTGCCATCAGCCAACAGTGGCAGCCGTCCACCCCTCCCTTACCTCTCTAGGGGACCCCAGAACAGCTTGAAACCTCCACAAGCCCTGTAAAGCTTGACAGATGAACCCTGGTGTAGAATCTAAGGCTGTAAAACAGATAAATGGCCCCTGGGCTTTAAGTTTGCTTCAATCGTAAGGGTTTATCAGAACCTTTATTTTAAAGCCAACCAAGTGATATTTTTGTAGGATCCCATTTTAATATTAATTTGCATACTTAAGTGTGTCAGGCTTCCCAAAATATTTCTACAGTGCCAGGCAAGGTGGATATAATTCCAGCACTCAAAAGGCAGAGGCAGGCAGACCTCTGAGTTTGAGATTAGCTTGGTCTACCCAGTGAGTTTCAAGTCAGCTAAGGCTATTTAATAAGATTTTTTTCTCAAAATATACACACACACACTTAGTCAGGTATACTGGCACCCATGTGTAATCCCATGTGTAAGCATTCAGGAAGCAGAGGCAACGATTATGAGTTTGAGACCAACTTGGGCCTCTTAGACCCTTTCTCAAACATACACACATATACCTTCTATAACATATATGCATATACATACATATGTGTATAGTTATAATCTCCTGATACTGTGGATACCCTTGTCATAGTCACTGTTCTGCTGCTGTAAAGAGACACCATGGCCAAGGCACCTCTTATGAAAGAAAGCATTTAATGGGGGCTGGATTATAGCTTTAGAGACTTAGTCCATTATCATCATGGCAGGAAGCATGTTGGCACACATGCTGGAACAGTAAGTGAGAGCTGAATCTTAGTCCACAGGCAGATGGGGTGGGGTGAGAGTATGGGACAGGATAGGGACAACCAGGCCTGGCTTTTGAAACCTCAACACCCACTCCACTGACACACAAGACCACAGCCACATCCCTATCCTTCTAATTCTTTCAGATAGTGCCATTCCCTGCGATTCCATGGCCTTGCTCATCCTGAGCCCCTCTCCAGTCTTCTAGAGATTTCTGTGTAGGGGAGTGGTTGGTTCCTGTCAGCCTGTTGCTTCTGACTGGGTGACCAGTTGTCTCTGGGGACTCTGGGCAGGCAGTAGCCGGCGTGCAGTCAGAACTGCCTTTTTCTTCCTCAGGAGTATACAAGCATGAGGCCGGTGACATGATGGGCGGTCACGCCATCCGCATCCTGGGCTGGGGAGTAGAGAATGGAGTCCCCTACTGGCTGGTAGCCAACTCTTGGAACGTCGACTGGGGTGATAATGGTGAGTAGCAGTCCCCTTCCTCAGACTACATAATGAGCTATGAGCCAGAACGTCATGGCCCCTTTGCTCCACTGTGGCCTGAGGTGTGGCCCTGACTGCCTAAGTGTATAAAGACTTTGGTCTTGAACCATCTCTGAGCCCCAGCTCCTCGTGGTTCTGTATACAGTTTCCATTGCACAGGCAGCATGTGAAGGGAACCAAGGGATGTCTCTCAGATGATGCTGGGGGCCACATGACTCACCCCTAGGTCTGGATGAATCTGAGTATACCAACAAGGGTCAAGATCCAAGGCCACTAGACATGGTAGCTGTAATCCCTGCACTCCTGTAGCTGAAACACTAAGGATGCTGAGGCTGAAGGACGGAGTGTGTGGCCAGCTTGGGTTACAGAGTGGGACACCATCTAAAAGCAAGGGTTAGACCAAACCCAGAGCATACTTTGAAAGCACCTTATTTTTTTTTTCCCCTCCCCAGGCCTCTTTAAAATCCTCAGAGGAGAAGACCACTGTGGAATTGAATCAGAAATTGTGGCTGGGATCCCTCGCACTGACCAGTACTGGGGAAGATTCTAATGTGCTGTGACCCGGTTGGCCAGTCCTTAGGGAATTTCCCCTAAATTTAGCTGCCCAGGCTGGGAGTGAGGCAGACAGGACAGTCTTGATTCTTTGAATTTACCTACGATTCATGAAGCTTCTATCGAGGCTTGAGCAGCTGGACCAGAGTGGCCTGCCATCTGAGCTGTCCTCTTCATTCTGTCCTTAGCTGGCTCCCTCCCAGCCTGTTCCATGGCAGTGACACAGCGTGCATCCTAGCCTCCCCTAGACTAGTGCTGTTTGTAGTGCCTACTGCTGTGGCTCTGCCTGCCACCCGTCACCCCCACCCCAGTTTCTCCAGAGCAGGATAGGCTTTGGTTGCAAGTTTTCCGAAAGAATGGAACACCAACTTCATGATGAGGACAAATGCCTCCTGCACCTTGAAGCCAGTCACTTCCTAAGTCAGTGGCAAGCATTGTTGTTGCCCAGTGCAGTTCTCTGGAGAAAGCTACCTTTTTCCGAGACCTGTGTCCATCGCCACATTGCCAATGTGGCGAGCCCTCCCTGGTCTTGTCCTCAGCCAATGCTTTTTCAATAGGAGTTTTTATTTTTTTTTTTTGTGCACCTCAACTGAGTTTGTGAAACAAACAGGTCTAATTAGCTGAAGAGCTGTACTGGTTTTACAGATTCTCTCCTAATTGTATGGCTTAAAACAAGTGGTCCTGGTTTGCTGGGTGACCTACTGACCTCAGACACCACAGTGACGCTAGTCTAGCAAGAACCCTCTTTTATGTTGTAGAGTCACCACTTCACCCTGTCAGTTTAACAAGTTTATTGACTGTGCCAATAAACCAGTTTTCCCTGTGCCTGACGTCTGCTTCGTGGTCTCCTGGAGGCAGGGTGAACAGTCCTAGGGTGCATTTTCAAGCTGTTTGTACTTCTCTCCTTAGTTTCCTGTCACCCTCCGAAACCCTTCTCTAAGCCATCCCCAGGGCTGTGCTCAGCCTTGGAGAGTCTTCCTGCTCAGAGATAGGCGAGTTGCACATTGACCACGCCTGGCATGCCTGGCATGCGTGTGTATATTTCACGTGAGAGCAGACTGTTATCTTCCTAGAGGGCCCCATCTCCTTGGGATGGAGGCAAAGCTTGTGCACCATGTTTTAAGTTTTCTTGGTCACTGAATTACATGGCTGGTCAAGGAATTAATTTATAAAATCAGTTTAGTTCATAGAGAACAGGAGGCTTCCCTAATCAGCATTCACTTTATTGTCCTGTTGACCTATTGCTTTCCTGCTAAGTGGGAGGGGCTGGTTCTTTCTAGAAGCTGAGGAAGTTTGCCTTCCCCTAAGTTGGGGATCAGAACTATATTGAGCTCTTAAAGCCTGCTGAGTGCTGGAGATGTGAGTCAGAGGTTAACCTGGCTTGGGTGCTGGGGCTTCAGTACTGCAAGACAGTTCTTGTCCCTAAACTACATCAAATAGATCCTCATATGCTGCCTTTCTTAGCTCATCACATGCCCGCCTGCAATTCCATTCCTACCCTAGAGCCAGTGGAGATGGGCCAAGAGGAGCCCAGGAGAGAAACCTGCCTTGTTTTACCTGGGGGATGCTCTGGATGGCTTCCATAAACAGATTATCTGTGGGTTGTCTCCTGTGCCCAAGTTAGCAGTGTTCCTTGGGTGCAGAATGACAGATGGGCACTCAGGAAGCAGAGGAAGAGAATCTCTGAGAGTCTGAGGCCTACCTGGTCTACAGTGAGACCCTGTTTCAAAAGATAAAAAGGCAGAAGAGCATTTCCTTTTCAGCCTGCCCACAGGGCCTTTGATGGTTCAGATTTTACACATCCTTCCCTTTCTACATGTTAAACTGAAGCACTGTGCTGTAAGAGTCCTGGCATTGCATGCGATCCTCAAACTAAGCCAGGGTCAGTTAGTGCCAGGCCTTCAAGTAGTCATTTGCTGCCTGACTAGGTCATTCTTAGGCACATTAACTTCTGGGCAGTGGTCTTCAAACAGGTCCTATGACCAAAAGCATTCATGCCTCCCAGGCACCATGCTAGACTTACTTGGTCAGAAGTCTGGTTCCAGAGCAATCACGTACACAGTGAACCTTAGTGAAAGTACCAGAGATCCTGAAAAATGATGCAGCAGGAGAAAACCTCCAAGGGGCTGCCCCAGGCATGATCTGCAGATAACCAGAGGCTCCTGAAAGGTAGGTCAGGCCCTTCCAGCTGCCATAATGGCTGGATACGGGTGGGCTTCTGAGGAAGACAGCACACTCCAATGTGTAAGGAACCATGTAGCTACGATGGAGATGCTATAAATTCCATGGAGAGTCAAAAGCAGACTGGGGAAAAAAAAAGTTGGAAAAAAAAAAAGACGGGCTGTCTCATTGGTAGAGAGAGGGCTTCTCCAACATATGATACAAGACCCTTGGTTCAGTGCCTAGCAACAACAAAATAACAAATGGAGGGGTAAGGTAGGTGTGTCAGATGTAACCTATGTATTTCAGATAAATGGCTTTATAGAAATGTTCCATGCTAAATATCTGAATATAAACAAAACTATTTGGAATTCAAGGGGAGCGTGGCATCCTGTGTTTTATTTGCCACGGGAAAACAGCCTTTGGGTTTTGTGTTAGAGATCTTGTGTAGCCCAGGCTGAGACCTCCATAACTGAGAATGACCTTGAACTCCCGATCCTTCTGCCTCTGCCTCCCAGGTACTGGGATTATTGTAAGAAAGGATGAGCGTTTCTGTTTGTTTCTTTTGAACAGAAGTTAAAGAATCATGTAACGCATTACTTTGACTAGTTTTAACAGGGTGATACTGGTCCAAGGTTGAACCACAAACCAATTAAATGAAGTCTCTATGCCCCGAGTGGTACCCCAGTCACAGGAAGGAATCAGTGTTTACACACAATGCTGTATGAACCGCCATGCTGGCTGAGGTACCTCAGTGGTGGTCAGCATACCCAGTAGGCTGAACAGGGGAGCAGAGTGTGCTATTCATACATGTCTCAGTGTGGTTTGAGGGTCCCCCAAAGGGTCATAGGCTGTAAGCTTGGTCCACAACATGGCAGTGAGACGCCTGAGGCACAGCGCAAGGTGATTAGGTTTTGGAGGTACCGTCCTCAAGGGGGGGCGGTGTCAGTGCTTGTCTTCCAGAGTTAGTTCTGAGACCAAGAATGGGATGGCTCATGTCTGGAACCCTTGCATTCAGAAAGCTGATGCAGGGGAATCACCATTAAGCTCAAGGCTACACAGGATTTCCAGGCCAACCTGAACTAGTTTAAGACTGTCAACATGCCTGGGCTTTTGACGTCTCTTGCTTCATGTGCCCTCTCCTGCATGCCTTCCCACCAATGTGGTGTTATTTACCCATGAGGCCCTCCAGAGGCTAAAGATGGGGCCACCTCATCTTGGATCTTCATTCCCCCTAGGCTGTAAAGGAAATAAACCTTTCCTTGGTAAAGCAGCTGGCCTCGGATATTGTTATAATGGGAAACAGGTCAGCATGTTGCCTACATTCTCTCTGCTGTCATTATCTGTATCACTGGCTTTCAGATACACAGGTAGCCAGGAACCATCATGACAATGGAGCAGACCAGGTTAGAATTCAAAACAAAACTACCTTATATAGGAGAACTGATCTTCCTGCCTGCTGTCCTTTTGAGATTTCAGTATAAACATCTTGGAGGGAAAACTGAAACAAAGGTCTAAGGGTGGCTGGTAGGGCAGATGCCAGTGGCAGGCTGGAGCAGCAAGGTGATCTACTCCTGCTCCTCCACCAGTAACACCAGGTAGCCATCAAGCCCTTGCCAGTCCTTACTAGCTTTGCTGTGGTGACAGATGACCATGCCTTAAGATCATTATCATCTGTCTGGGCTTTCAGGTGACCTGCACTTGACAAACTGTCATTACAAGGGATTTTTTGTTACTTTGTGGTGCTGGGGATCAAATGTAGGGCCTTGTGGTAGTTTGAATGTAATTGGCCCCTTAATCCCAAAGGGAGTGGCACTATTAGGAGGTGTGGCCGTGTTGGAGGAAGTGTCATTGTGGGGGGCGGGCGTTAAGGTTTCATATGCTCAGGATATTGCCCAATGTGTCAGTCGATTTCCTGTTGCCTTCTGATCAAGGTGTAGCCAGCACCATGTCTGCCTCCATGCTGCCATGCTCCTCGCCATGATGATAATGGACTGAACCCCTGAACTGTAAACTGCCACCGAGTTGCCGTGGTCATGGTCTCTCTTCACAGCAACAGAAGCCCTAACTAAAACAAGCCTTGTACATATTAGGCAACTGTTCTACCACCTGAGTTATAATAGCATGTAAGGGCTGGAATATAAAAATCTCAAGATCAAAACTTTTACTTGAGGACATGCTTCTGACAAGTGACCAATGGCACCAATGAATGCTTAAGCACCCATTGAGTGAGAAAGACACACCTGCGCTCTTGGGAAGCTTAGCAGCCTCACCTATAACGATGATTAACGCCTTCCACTGTCAAACAGATGAGAAAACCAGGAACAAGACAGAAGGAAAAGTCACTTCATTTTCTATTATGATAGGTATTCAAAGGCTGCCTCAAATTAAATAAATTCAATTATTACTCTAGCCAGGTTCACTAGGGTCTTGTGACCGTCACATGTGGCCACCCCATCTAAAGTGCAGCAGTGAGCATGCTGCCAATGGCTACTACAAGAGGCAGACCACAACCCAACAAGCACCAGGCTGCTGGGGACAAGGTGTCCTTTCCTCCGCAGTTTCTAAAGGTCCCACACATGGTTCTCCGAGAGATTAAAGTAGGGAAAGTGAAAAGGAAGTCAAAATCCACCAGGAGGAAGGTTTGACCCATTTCATGTGAACTTCGGCTTCCAGTCAAATAAAAATATCAGTGTTCTCCTGTCTGCATATAGTCTTCTGTGACCTGGGACAGGGTGCTCAGGTACTGCCAGCTCAGGGCAGCCAAGAGCATGACAAACGACAGGTAAATGGGGGAGTAGTGGCTTCGGGAGATGAGCTGACAGTTGGGAAGGCTCTGTGTCCTGATGGTGGAGATGACCTGCTTGGTTTTGCTAGAAGATGGGTCTAAGTTGGGGATCCGGTGATAAATCTGTTAAGGAAGAAAGAACAGCTACTTAGCACTGTCGAGTACGCCACTTACATCTTCCATGGTTTGGTCACAAAGGAAAAAAACTGAAGTTCTGAAAACAAGAGTGACTTGCTACTCAGAAAGCTGAAGTAGCTCCTAGGCACGTCCTGCTGATGAGGACGCACAGTGCAGCGCACATCCCACCAGTGAGCCACTAAGTACCTGGAGAGCTGCCACCGCACCACCACTTCAGATCCCCGATACCTCACGGGGGCAAGCATGGAGGAGGTGCCTGGTGCATGTTGGCATGATGCAGTTAAGCTGACAAAAGGCATGTATGTGCTGGATGGGGAAGACTCCAATCCCAGCAACCGGGCAAAAGTAGCCCACACAAATACAGCCTAACAGCGGGAACAGCAGAGGGCGCCATGCAGTCCTGCCAAGACCTCCTCAGCGCTTCTCCTTACAGGAGCCTCCCCCACATCTGCCGAGTCCCACTCTTCTTCCACATCCATGCCACCACACTGCCCGAGTCATGCCCTTTGTGACTCACGTCTGAGCCCCAAATCCACTCACCTATTCACATGGTCAACAGAGATGGACAACCTGTTCTCAGGAACCCTGTGCCCTCCCCCATTACCTGCAGACTATCTGAGCTCCTTACTGTGCACATGAGGTGACTTGGGCCATACCCTCTCCACTGGGTACCTCTCTCACACAAGCAATGCTATTGCCACTTCTTTCTCTCCCACTACACCTTCCACACTGCACGTCTATATACCTTCACCAGTCTCCTGCCTACCCCCCAAATCTCAAATAAATCAAACTGACAGGTTACTGGCAGGAAGTGGTGACAGTCTGAGCCAGAACTGGAGCATGAGTGGAGAGGACAGAGCAAGCATTTTACAGACTTTTAGCCAAGCACATGGTGTACGTACAGTTTATCATTTAAGCACTCAGGAGGATGGTGAGTTGAGCAGAGCCTGAGCTATACAGTGAGATCATTTAAAATAAACAGGACCCAGGGCTGGAGAGAGGGCTCAGTAGTTAAGAGATATGGTCACATCATCCATACGGAAGCTCACAGTCATCTGAAACTCCAGTTCCAGAGTTCCTGGTAATGCAGGACTTCATTCTACAGAAGCCAGATCACATGAAGGGTGAATGCAGGTTGTAGCGTTTTGGATTGACACCTCATTGGTAGACATGCCTGTGTACCGTGTGCAGTGCCCATGGAGACCAGAAGAGGGTGGTGGATCTCTGGCCATGCAAGGGCTCTAGGATGTTCCAGGGATTCCATGATTAAGGTAGATGGCAATGTCATTAACAACTAGAGTTCATGCCCAAGGCTGTAGCTGGGAACAGCCATGAAACATCTACACGAGCGGAAAATAAATGAAATCAAGAGAGACTGCAAAGCAACCCAACATCTAAAGACTAAGCAGAAGGGGCAGAAAGGCTTGGGAGCAGGAAGAGGAGAGGATAAGCAGGAGTCAAGCATCACTGAAGACAGGAGAGCAGCAAAGGGCTCCAAGGAGAAAGCCCCTGCATCAAATGACTTGGGGGAGCGGGTGATTTAAAACAAACTGGTTTTGGGGTTTATCATCAAAGGCCATCACATTTCTTCCTCTTCTGGGTTATACACACCCAAATGGTAATCTGTACAGTTAAGAAGGCCCAAGAGCCTGGCAAGCCCAGCCACACAGAGGCACAGGAACATGAAAACAATGGCCCTTGCCATTCAGTTGGCAGAGCAGAGGATGGACCCTTCCAGGTATTTGCCCACATATTACTTCTATCCCAAAATAGCAGGAAGAGTTCCCTGGCTGACAGGTTCGCAGGCTGCTCTGAGCTAGGCTTCTCCAGCTACTGCGGAGCCATCTGTCTACTGCTCAGGAGGACATGGGCCTTCACTGCACCTCTCTGTAGGCATTAGTAGCCTCTGGGAAGCCTTTCCCTGGTACATTCTCAGTACAACTGAGGAGACAGACTTCACAAGGGACAAGTCCGCCTTTCCTGCAATGGCAGAAGTGATCCATGAGGAGGAACAGGATCGGCTCCAGCTGGCATCTAGACACCAGCAGGTCAGCCTACCTGCAGACTTCATATAAGTCTCAACTCATTGTGAGACAGCCTCACTTAGCTCAGGCTGGCCTCAAACCTCAAGGATGACCTTGAACTCTTGATCGCCTGCCTCCACCTCCCCAGTATTAGGATTTCAGCCATGTTTCACCATGGCTGGTTTGTATGATGGGGGCTGGGAATCAAACCCAGGACTTTGTGCATTCTAGCTGAACACCACTTGCTGAGTTATATTTCCACGCTACAATCCTTCATTATAAAAACAACACTGAGAAGTCTTCCATAAGGCTGACATTGAACTCAGATTTTATTGCCTGACCTTTACAATTCCATTTTTTTCTGCATCAAATCAACCTAAATATTAATATATCCTTTACTTTGCATTTCACTGCAGTAACTTAAAGAAAACTAGAAACCCTGGGTCAGAGGTCGACACACGTTCTCTTTAAGGACCCAAAGCTATTTTTAGCCTCTGGCCTCCTCTGTTGTAACTACTGAACTCTGCCCTGAAGTTGCACAAGCAGTCAGACAAGAAGGGGACACAGTGGCTGAGTTACAGCAGCGGCATTCACGAAAGCAACATGCCACCTTTGGCCTCAGACTCATTCTAGCAGTCAAGAAGCACACAACTAAAATAAAAAATGAACTTTAGTACCCATGAAGGTTTTCAAAAATGGTTTTCTAAAATTAGTGATCAGTAAACCAGGTAATCCCCAAATCACGCCTGTAGTCCCAGCACTCGGGGAGCCGAGAAGGGAGGATTCCAGTGAGTACAAGGCCAGCCGGAGCAGACACCTGCTATGCATGCTCACCCAGCAGGGGGAGGGGAGGTGTGCTTGGCTTTATAAGGTGGTTTTGGCATTTGAAATGAGAGTTGCAGAAACAAACAGACCAAGACTTAAGAACCGACTGCAACTTAACAGCCTTACTTTGTCTACAGTCCCTCCTGGAGTTTTTCAACTGAGGTCTGTGATATGATAGAACATACTACTCTAAGTGTCAGGACATGAGCATTTCGAGTGTGAGACTCACTCAGCCATGCTTTAGTTTCCAAAGCCTCCACTTCATATCCTTCACCTGTGGAAGAAGCTTGGTTGGTCTCTAACATCATCTCACAGTTCAGGAAACAAGATTCTTCCTGGGGGCTCTGTCTATGGCCTTGCTTCTTTTATGTCACCATGGGTCCAACAACAGGGCTCTCTGTGTGTGTATTTTCTTCTTCTTTTTAATTGATTTTTATTGAGCTCTACATTTTTCTCTGTTCCCCTCCCTGCCTCCCCCTCCCCTTCACTGAGTGTATTTTCTAATAAGAGATACCAACTACTCTCTTTAGGCTATACCACTAAGTAGTGAGGACTAGCTACTAACCAAATGTGGTCTGGTTAAACAGTGACATGACATCATGTATAAAAAAAGCTACAAATTACCCAGGATATTAACCGAAAACCCACCTCTTCTATATACTGTTGTATGATAGCTTTGACGGCTGGCATGTTGGTGGCGTCCATCATGAGGGTGACTGCTTGCCCCTTCCGAATCTTCACTACCCCTTTGAAAACCTGCTGATTGTTGTAACAGGCAGCCAGTGTAGCGATGGCCATTACCTACAGATAACAGGAGGACTCTCAATTCATGAAGATATAACACACAGTGCTGCATCCACTCTCGGGAGCCAAGTCTTTTTGTGGAATACCAGTGTTTAAAGAGCCAATGTGTACCAGCCAAGCAGTACCACCCAGGGTAGGCCAGACAGGTTCTACCTTTCCAGCTCCCCTCCTATCTCAACAACAGGGCTAAATTATTCTGTCATTTAGTAAAAAAATTCCATCTTATTTACAAACACAAGTAAATCCAACTTTTCCACAGAAAAGTGGTTAGTTATTATAACAGAAATATATTTCAAAATAGTATCTGGGAAAGATTTTCTAGTCTATCCTATTATGAACATAATCATTACACATTAAAAATTGTGTGAGATGAAAACAAGGGAAGGGGGTACCTGTGCTCAAAACTAAATGATTATTACCCGGATGGAAACCTAAGCTAGGTATCCAGATTTAGCTGAGCACCATTCAGGGCTGTCAGTACAACGTAAAACCAAGCTCCTGAGGGAGTTAATTACAGAAGTAACTGGTAAAGGAAATTAGTAAGTGTGAGAATATAGAGGCAGGGCTAGAGAGATGGCTCAGCAGTTAAGAGCACTGGGTGCTCTTCCAGAGGCCCCGGGTTCAATTCTCAGTACCCACATGGCAGTTCACAATTGTCTGTAACTCCAGTTCCAGGGGATCTGGCACCCTCACACATACATATAGGCAGGTAAAACATCAACACACATAAAATATAAATTAAAAAAAAAAGAATATAGAGGCTAGGTCTACATTACTATTGAGTACAGAAAAGGATAAAAATCCTTAGGTATTTATTATATTTATTCATGTATGTTTGCAATGTGAAATGCCAGGAATCTTAACTCAGGTGGTTACCTAGTGCAGAAGCCATGACCTACCAAGATGCCTCATGGTAACAGCCGTATTGGTTTTAACCAGCATGCTGGCCATCTAGGCTGAGGCCACACTTTAATTGTTAGCCAATGATCTCGCTAGTTTAGAATGGATGATGGGAAAAGGGTAAATCCAGAAGGAAGGTTCTGGAAAAGTTGACCTTGCTCCTGAAAGTGGTCCAAGGACCAAGCTGTAGCTCACTAGCTACTCCTGAGCAAAGGAAAACACAACAGAGCCACTTTCCTAATAAACCACAGCCCTGAACATGGCAGAGCAAGGCAGAAACTGTCCTACCCAGCCAAAGCGCGACATTCCATACCTGCGGAATAGCACAGAAGTTAAACACACTTTGGTTCCGAAGCCTTGACAGGTAGGTGATGACGTCGGGGATATGGTGCAGGGTGTTGGTTATGAGTTCATTCAAGCACTGCACGGCCACATCTACGTTTTCTGGCTTAGCAAAGTCTTCCAGCTTCTTAACATATCTGCCCCACACCTGGCAGCCAACAAAGTACAGAACCAGTCAACAGGTGCACAGGTGGAAAATTTACGTGCATTGTAAGGTTTCTTCAGGGATTGGAGGGGGCTCAGTGTAGACCATGTAGCATGCAATGAGTGGGGCCTGGGTTCCATGCTCAGCACCATATGAGAGCTGTGCTACTTACAGTGAAATCACTTTACTGCTCACTGAGATCCATCTGTCTTAGGCTTCAGGTAACAGCCATTTACGGCAACTAGTCAAGGTCCAATAAGAACCAAAGAGGCAGAGTGGCATATGGGAAGATGCCCTTGTAAATAATTAATGTAGCATGCACCAAGCAATGTTATAATGACCTCAGCCTACAGAGGCTTCCTGCTAGCCGGAAGGATTTGAGTCTATTACTGTATTCAGTGCACACAAATCAGCTCCATCATCACAAGCAAACTGTTCAAAACCCAAGACGGCCAATTCTGCTAAGAATGTTGTTGAGCCAGAACATGGAGGGAAGCAAGCAGGTGTGCATCACAGTGCCACTGCCTCCCAGATTGCAGTAACTTGAACTTAGAGTAGTACTAAACAACAAACAACAGCCTCACACCTGTGTGAGAGTGCTGGGTCACTTAGCCGTTCCCCAGTCCCCCACCATGGGTACAGGAAACACTGCAGGAAGCCTGCCATTTAAACAGTAGCAGAGCATGTCCTACACTGGGGCTTCTCGCTGAGCCATAATCTGGAGATGACTCCACAGTAGTGTGGCTCTTCTTATCCTTCCTCTCCTGTGAGCAGACACATTGAGAAATTTTACCTTTATACATAATGCTACTGTCAACAGCCTCACCAGCAGCACAGAGTTCCCATGGTCTCACCTAATGAAAAACGGCTGTTTAAGCTGACTAACACTGGCTAACTGTGAACTGATGTCTGTCTCATTTCTGTCACACCTCTAGCCTATAGTACAACTTTTTTTAAATTAATTTTTAAAAAAATTGTTCAAGAAAGGGTTTTCTCTGTGTAGCCTTGGCTGTTCTGGAATTCACTCTGCAGACCAGGATGGCTTTGAACTCAGAGATC
Source organism: Ondatra zibethicus (assembly GCA_004026605.1). NCBI lineage: Eukaryota > Metazoa > Chordata > Mammalia > Rodentia > Cricetidae > Ondatra > Ondatra zibethicus. The sequence goes on from PVIU01000616.1 coordinate 140,502, forward strand.
CACCTGCTTCCCGAGTGCCCGAATTAAAGGCGTGTACCAGGGTGACTCTTCTACTTCCTCTGAAGTGCAGGCTGAGGAAATGGTGTTTATGAATCACAGGCTCTTGACTGATGCTGTGTCTGGGAGACTGTGGGCCAGCACAGCCAGACTCCTCTTCCTGAGTGGCCATGGATGTCTGGGCATCAGACAAGGCCCTTACCACTCTCCACCACTGAGGCATCACCAAAGCAGAGAGCCAGGCAGAAGCCTTTCTCACATCTGTCTCCCCAGACACCTGGGAGCGTAAACACCCTAGGTGCTCATTTCTGGAAGATGGCTGGTCTCTTTGATGCAATCTTAGCACCTTCAAGGTTGGGCTGGAATATCCTGAGTTCAAAGCTATCTTGGGCAAATGCTTAAACTTTAAAATTTCAAATTTTTAACAAAACAGTTCCTTTTTTATTAAATATGAATTTTACGTCTGTTATATGCATTGCAAATACATTTTCCTCACCTTGTGACTTATCCTTTTATCTTTATTCCAAAAGCACTTGGCTTTAGGTGAACATATTATGAAAAGCAAGAAGAAAATCTAGACGGGATCTCAATAGTCAGTCACTCAGTTTTCAAGCTTCTATTCAGTGTTGATAGTTAATTAAATCAGGTCTTGTATAGTGGACATTCTGTACTTTTCTCTACCCACCTGGAGATGTGAACCCACATCCGTGTACATTCTTAGCGCGCACATGTCATGAGCCACATTCCACGGCGCCTTAGTCCCTCATTGTCAGAGACTACCCTGATCCAATCCATCCCACTGTGTTGGCACACCTAAAGAAGGTCTGCAGTCAATCCATCCCACTGTGTTGGCACACCTAAAGAAGGTCTGCAGTCAATCCATCCCACTGTGTTGGCACACCTAAAGAAGGGTCTGCAGTCGGAGGGCTCAGGCTGTGGCTATGGGAACACTTTCAGGGAAAAGCCTCAGCTCTCAGTTTAAGTTGCTTTGCCTGGGATTTATCTGTAAAAGGAAGTCTGCCCAAGCCATGCACAGAGCCTGAATCCCAGGACACAGCCGGTCTAGCCAAAGCAAATGACTAAGGCATGCTGGACCTTCTGATGGTGCCTAGGGTAGTTTGATTTAGTCACTTGCGACCACTGGATTAAATGACTCATTTTTCAGAGTCTAAAACTATTTTCCCAAGTCCCCCATGTCAGTTACCTCTTGAGGCCAAAACTCTCTTCCTTCTTGTAGGTCTTCCAGATAATCACGAATGATATTTGTTTTCTGCAGGAACAGACCCATTGAGTTGGCACATTCTGTGTCTTCACCAACTAAGGGGTCTTCAAACTCTGAGGCCGAGAACAGACGAGAAAGGCCAATTCCTACCAGCCCAGCAACGTAGTGACAATACTGCAAAAGATTATTGTGTAAAGTGCTTTAATAATGACACAGAAAAGTCTTGCCAGGCATCTTAGCTACAAAATAGGGAGTCTAGAGCAGAATGTCTGAGCTGTCCTTCTGATTAAAACACAAGCACATGAATACAATCAAAATGTAACTACATCATGTTCCTGATACCAAGTGAGCACTCTGCACGCATTCAATCCACAAACATCCACAAGACTTCAATGAGCATGTCCGTCTATTTTGTGATCTGAACCTAAGCTTTGTAAGAAATAGAAATCACATAAACTCTTTAGGTATTTGAGAGGTCAACAAATAAGTGAGCAAGCCACACATATTGTCAAGTCTCCCTTTGTCCAGATGAGCAATCTATCGTAGCCTACCAATTCCTAGCCTGACCTGTATTCCACACTACTGGTAAGGAGGAAGCTCTGGCCAGACAAGCTATTACTGTGTCTGCTTCATTCCCACTCTCCTGACTCTCCTCAGGAAGATGCACCATGCCCACAGGGATAGCTCAGCTCTCCAGTCATCAGCGGTTGCTATGGATTCAGTTTCTCTAAAAGCACATGCTGGGAAGTCTCCCAAGCAATGGTGCTGAGGCAGAGATGCCTCGTGGGAGATGGAGGCCATGAAGGCTCCAGCTAAAGTGGATTAGTGCAAGTTGTAAATGAGCTTCAGGCTGGGACTCCCATCTCTTGCTCTCGTGTGCTCTCCATCTCTCTGGACACGTTATTGTGAGAACCGCAAGAAGGTCCTCTCTAGATGTGGCTTAACTTCACAGACATTTGAGAAAGAAGGCATAAAAAACTTGGAGACACCTAATTATTCTTCTTCTTTTTTTAATCACTGGGGATCAAATCCAGGGTCTTAGGCAGGCTGGACAAGCACTCTATCACTGAGCTACTCTAAAAGCAAAAAGAGAAATAACCCATCTGATGACGCACACATGCACAGTATTCCATAAGAGAAAAAATAATCTGAAAAGCACTGTCATTTTTATTACAGGAAATGATCTGGCCATTTACCTGAAATTGCACTGCAGTTCAGGATAATCTTACAGCTTACTTTGGCAGCAGCAAGCCCTCTAGGGCACGGACTACCACTGACAACGTTAAGCTAAGTGGGTTTAAGGACACAGTCAGCTTCAACAAATGTTGGTTAAACCAGAAAACCCAGATCTGGAGGCTACGCTGTCCTTGTTCTGCATTTCAGCATGGTGACAACTGGCTGTTTAACTGAGCAGATGTAGACCCTGCTTACAGAGACACTGACCTTGTCCCAGTCCTGTTTGGAGGTCACATGCTTGTCCACAAATTCTGCCATCCCACATCCCATTTTCTGGCAGATGTCCGCAATCACAGTTTGATATTTCTCCGCCAAATTCCTAAACTCCAGGGAGATCTAAAATGGAGAGCATACAAAACAAAACACAAGATTACACACTTCATGGTACAAGCAGAAGTGCACAACCCGGCAGAGCTCACAAGCCAGATCAGACAAAGTCAGTCAGGGTCCCCAAGTACTTCCTTCTTGAAGCTAGTGTCTCTAATTCAAGGAAATGAAAATAAAAAGCATCCAGTAAAACAAGGAAGAATTCTGTCTTCCTGGAACCTGGAGGGAAGATCTATATTCTTCTTCAGGCTCTGCTACTTAATACAAGCCAGGAGGGCGTCTTCCACTCTTGGGGGACCGAGCCACAACTATGGAACACTCCAGGTCCCTGTATCACTTGCTGGCCATTCCAAGGACATGAAGGCACATTGTGGTGATAAATCTCCTGGGACAATAAAGGCCAAATCCCAAACAGGGCAAGAGGCTCAAGGTACTTTCATTACTTTCAAAGGCAAACTCTTCCCCTTATAGAAGGCCTTGGAAAGATTACAATTAAAATACTGGCTGATTTGTTGTTCTAAGCCCCTCCCCTCCTTCTGAGGCAGGCCCTTATTTTGATTAAACTCTTGGTCCTCCTGCCTTCGCTTCTCTGACTCACTGATGTGTGCTGACATGTCTGGATGTTTTAACCTTTTCTTGTCCTTTGCGCTTTTTTGTTATTTTTCAGACAAGTTTACATAAATCCTGGCCTCAAACTCACTATGTAGCTGAGACTAGCCTTGAGCTCCAAATCCTCCTGCCTCTACTACCCCACTTCACCCAGCTATAAAAAGGCAGCAAAAAAGATGCATAAATCAGCACCTGAGGCCAGGCAACCTGGATTCCAATCCTGACTCCCCATTTAGGCAAGGGACTTTAATTTCTCTATACCTCAGTTCCCTCATATGCAAAATGTAGAAAGTACAGATACACTGCAGATGGTGTAAGTAAAAGCCAGGGGTGGTGGAACATTACAAGGCTGAAGCAAACCCGATGGTGGTAGCACGCTTTAGGTCATAGCACTGAGAAGACAGAGGCAGGCGATCTCTCTGAATTTGAGGTCAGCCTGGTCTATAGAGTGAGTTCCAAGACAGCCAGAGCAACACAGAGAAACCCTGTCTCGAAAAAACAAAATCAAGCAACCAACCAAAAAACCCTAAAGGCTGAAGCAGACAAACACAAGACAGCATGCTCACACACACTGTGCATCCAGTAAAGAGAGTTCACTCGGCTTATTCGCAGAACAAGAGTGCGTGCAAATGGAGGTCCGCACATCACATGAGGCAAAACCACTTAAATTTATCAACGGAGCCAATAAACTGCCTTTGAAAGTATATTCTATCTACCTGACCTTGATAAACCGGGCAGTGGTGGTGCACGCCTTTAACCCCAGCACTTGGGAGGCAGAGGCAGGCAGATCTCTGTGAGTTCAAGGCCAGCCTGATCTATAAGAGCTAATTCCAGGACAGGCTCCAAAGCTGCAGAGAAACCCTGTCTTCAAAACAAAACCCAAAACCCAAAACAAACAAACAAAGTATATTGTGTAAGAACCTGAACCTTTCAGGTTTGAAGTTAAAATGCCTGGTACCGTCCTGGTTTTTCAAGCCAAACACCTCTGCTCCCTTCCCTTCCCGCTGTAGCTCTGTCCTTTACTCCTAAGAAAGGTGTCCCAGGGCCAGACTTCCTCTACAAGCTTTCTGAACACATCTTTTCCATGTCTTCCTCTCTTAAGCCGATTCCCAGAAATGAGAGGGTCTCTCATTCATATAAAAACATGGCTTCTCGATGCTTCACCTCCATCAGGATATAAATGGCTAACAATAACAAGTGGCTTCTTTTCTGGCGCATATTTTTAGCTCCCTTTTTCTCTAGCTAGGACAGTTCTCTGTTTCCTAACCTTCTTGCGCAAACAGGAAAAGATCAATTTACTGATCACCTTTGAAGCCCTCCAAAGCCAAACATTCTCTTCCATTGGACTGCCACATGCATCAAGAAGACACGGGGCTTTACCAACATACTTGACGCGGATCTGAAAATTACCTATCTCCCCCAAATTACTTTAACATTCTCACAGTTTTGTATTCTTTCTGTTGGGCAGATGAGGCTAACTTAATTGTTTTGGTTCTTTGAGACATGATTTTTCTGTGTAACAGCCCTAGCTGTCCTAGAACTCACTCTCACTTACCTCTGACTTGAGTACTAGGATTAAAGGGATGCGCCACCACTGCCTGGAGGTTACCTTAAATTTTTATGATCCATGTAAGAAGAGTATCCCACAACCAGAAAGTATTTAACAGTTATAATGTCCCTGTATGAAAAGTAGTTTGGGCCAGATGTGATAGCACACAACTTTAATCCCAGCACCCGGGAAACAGAGGCAGGTAGATCTCTGTGAGTTCCAAATCAGTCTAGTCTACACATCCAGCTCCAGGCCAGCCAAGGCAACATACTGAAATCCTGCTTCAAAAACAAAAAACAAAGCAAAATGGATTTTGGGAAGCAAGTCTGGTATTCCTTAGGAGGTTGAGGTAGGAGGGTTACAAGTTCAAGGACAGCTTAAAACACAAAGTGGGTTCATGGTCAGCCTTTGAGAAAAAGGCAGCCTGAGGATATAGAACAGTAATAATAAATAAGAGTACCTAGTGACCATAGGGCCCTGGGTTCTACACCTAGTACTGAAGAGAAAAGCAAAATCCATGTCTGTTTCTAAAAAGGCACACCAGGGGGTTCACAGCATGTCATCAACACTGGCAGGGCTCAGAGGCTCAGCGCTGAGTTTCAGAGGAAACATGCATGCCATCAGGTGACATGCATGTCACCAACAAGACACCAATGCACCAGTTTCTCCCCTAGCTCAGAGCTCTAACAGTTCAGGCATTTCTCCAGACTTTCTTGGAGTCATAACATAGTACACTAGATTTTGGGCTTTGGCCCTGAAAACATGATCTCAGCAAGTGGAAACAGCCCTTGCCCAAAAGGAGTCTTTCTCAAACCTGACTGGACTCCCCTTCTGTTCACCTGACTCCCTCCCACTCAGATGTGCAGACTAGATAGATTCCTTCATCGTAAACATCGTATGAGAACTGTTCTCCAAAACTCTAGCAAACTATGCACAAAACAGATGCCCTCTTTAGGGTATCAGGGACCACGTGACTTTGCTAAACATGCAAATTCTAGAAAAGGATGAAGTGAGGTTCACGTACAAGAGCTTTAGGACCCCCTAGAGCCTGGGGCTTTAACTATAATCTACCTCAGGAGCTAATACCCACACAACACTTAGTATGCACCAGGCACTGACCTAAGAACTTTGTACCTAAGATCCAACTCTTGCAGCTCCACCCATGCAGACTGGGATACTGAGTCACAGATCAGGGGAAGTGCCAAGGATCTCACCTTGGCTGCTGTAAGAGCCCACACCCTGCCTACAGGTGTGACCCGTGCTGAGCAGCAATCCCAGCCAGCCAGCCTCACTGAAGGCTACGCTACAGTCAACAGGTCCGGGAGAGAGTCTGGACATCCACTTTAAAAAAAAAAAAAAATTGGGGGGGGGAGAGTATTTTTTAGAAGCCTGAACAGAAGTCTTTCTGTGCGAACAGACCAGGACATCTCAACAATGCACTATAGAAAGAGAATTAACAACACTAGAATCAGGGAGCTGTTATCATCTCTACCAGACACAGACAGAAACCGAGGTAGGAAGGGGTCTCTACCTCATTACCAATTAGTAAGCTGGGATCCTAAATAGAGACATCTGGTGCTGGACTCTCAGCTGCCAGAGTTTCAGCCATCACGTCTGCGGCTGCCCTCAAACTGTTCACATCTCCGTTCTCTCAGCTCCGGGGCTGACTGACAACAGCACTGCCAATTAGCAACATATGTACCCAGAAGAGAGTCCACTACCGTGGGGAAGTCCTCCAGCACTTGGCGGTGCTTCTCCTTGCTCTCCATGAACCGCCACTCTGGTTCATAGAGGAAAGTGTGAAAGTTGCGCAGCATCGGGATCTTCTTCTCCACACTGATGGTCATGTCATCTTCCAAGGTGTCCAGAGCGCGGAGAACCAGATAAAACACACACACTGCATGGCTGTGAAAAAAGAAAGGCTATTAACATGGCAAGGAGCACGCACCTTTCAATGTTCATTTATTTATTCATTTTGTGTATGTATTGATGTTATGGGTGCGTGTGTGTTTGCGCATGATGTACCCAGCACTTGTGGGAGGTCAAAGGACAACTTCTGGGAACCAGTCCTCCCTTTGTACCATGTGGGTTCTGGGGACTGAACTCAGGTCGTCAGACTTGGCAGCAAGTGCCTTTACCTGCTAAACTATTTCATTAGCCTCTTTTTGAAAATATTTATTTTTAAGTAACATTTAAAGCAGAGTAGTGCTTCATGCCTGTAATCTTAGCTTTGGGGAGGCTGAGGCAGGAGGATCTGGAGTTCAAGACAACTGGGGCTACAGAGTGAGACCCTCCTCCAATAACGGTCATTTAACTTGTGCCGGGCCATTTTCTAAGTGGTCTTCCCAGTAACTCTACAAAAGACTATCAATCTTACATTTGTTACCCTGTCTTAATGGGAGTGATAAACTCTATAATTTTGTAAAAAGTAAAGTGAAAACCTAAGCAGGTGGGTGCCATGCCACTCCTAGAATGCTTTACGATTAACCAATGCATGTCAGGGACCAACAGTTTAGACCATAGAGGGAACGAGAATTTTGCAGACGCAAAACTTTTCAGCATGAATGCTGTCATGGTAACTGCTGCAAACTTGTGTGCAATGTGAACATTCTGAAGACTCCGTATGCTTAAAATGTAAGGTGACAAACAATCTAAGAAAACGCCAGGCCTGCTCACTGACAGGTGCGGGTGCCAGGCCTAAAAGAAGGTAATAAACATGGCTGCCCCACCCCCTTCTCTGAAAGGACTGGCCTGAGGACAGACATTGGTAGATGGCCATGTGTCTGGAAGGGCATTTGCAAGTAAACACGTGGGCAGTGTGTGTGTGGAGGGGGGAGGGTTAGTCCTGCCTAAGCCACAACAAGGAGCCCATAGTCTTTTTTGTTTAAGGAGCCCATAATTCTAAGTGGTGAGTCAACGTGGCTGCAGTGACTCAAAGTCCCCTGGAAAAGCGGTCCTCCCCGAGTCAGGACTGTCCACTAACCGCATTTCCCCATCCAGTGCCTGGATAACAGCGGCGAAGCTGCGACTGGTCTGATTCAGATACTTGTAGCAGGTCTTCAAGCTGCTGCTGAGCGAGTCCTGTGGGCAGAGAAGACACACCGCAGTGGCAGATGTGGAGCAGGAGTGGGGCTGGGGCAGGCAGCTGGCAGCTGGGCTCCGAGCCCGGGACCAATCCTTGCAAGGCCAGGCGGTGGGAGACCAGGAGCAGCACCGTGGGGGCGAGCCAGGAGTCCTGGGCGCAGCAACCGGGCTAAGCACCAAAGTGCGCTTGACCAAGGCCATGGCCTTGGTGCTACCGGTGGCTGCCATGGGGAGTGCAGCGTGGAGCCCTTCCTCCATAGGCGCCCATCTCAGGGCGGAGATCGGACAAAGCTAGCGCTGGCCAGAGCAGAGGGAACCTCACTCACCGACACGTGCAGGTCCGGACCACGCCCCCTGTAGCTTCTGGCCACGCCCCCACCAGCACGAATCCCTTGCCCACCCTTCTGCTGCGCTTTCTCCTGCCACCACAAATGGTGGGGGAGAGGGGGACGCGCTGACCGGCGCAGCTCGGAAAAGCTGGCTCTCCCTCCCTGTGTTTTTCCAAAACAAAACTATTTATGCAGGCTCCGCTGAATCCTTTCTCAACTACGCTGGCCTTTGATAAACTGAAGTGCTCTGTGTTTGTGTTTGTGGTCTGAGCTCTGGCTGGCTCAGAAATCGGAATGTAGACCAGGGTGGCCTCGAACTTGATCGTGCACCCCCTTCTACCTCTACCTCCCCGGAGTGGAGTGCTGAGATTACACTTATGGACCACTACACCTAACAACGTGTCTGTCTTTGCACTGACCAATTTTAGTTGAAATTGCCCAACCTAAACAAGTGACCACACTGGCCCATCTAAACAATAACCCCTTACCCTCTCAAGTTTCCCTTAATAATTGGGACGGAGTCCCTTTCTACCCGGAGGCTTCTTTACCCCAACTACCATAATTTTCTTCTGAAGAGAATCTGGCTTTCAACAACTGCTGCACTGCTCGGCTAGCCCCAGCCCTGCTTAAGACTGCCAGAAACCTTACAATCACTGCTCTTAGCAGCGCCGTATCAGGGATGTGCAGTGAGCTGGTCTTCGACGTAGGAAAACAAGGAAGGACTAAAAACACTTTGCAAGGAACTGAGGTTTGGAAGGCATCTTACTACAAATGCCAACATAAACCTGCGGTTTTGTGCTGTGTGTACGTTTTATATGAACGTTTTATGAGCAAGAAAACTGAGCCGAAGGTATAGCATTTCCACGTGCCCCTTGCACACAATCTCTCCACTCATTCTAGGAAACTAGAAACACAATTATCTACTGGGGGAGTCGTTTTTGAGATACAGCATATCTGCTTTAGGCAGGGAACAGTTGCACTGGAAAAGCAGGTCCTGTGAGCTATGTCCTTTTTTATTTGTATTTCCTACATTTCCTAATATGAATACACATCATTTTGTCCAAAGAGTAAGGCTTTCTTTAAAAAAAGATATATAATCCCAAGTTTCATTTTAGTGTCATTTTCAATAAGATATGTTAGTTAAAGCCAATATTTACTGATAAGGATATTTAAGTAAAAATTCATAGTCTAGCAAATGAAAACAACCCACAGAGTTTCAGTGAATAAAGCAATACATTCATGGATGATTTTATTTATATTTATTTTTTAGATTTATTATGTGTACAGTATTCTGTCCCCATGTGTGCCGGCAGGCCAGAAGAGGGCACCAGACCTCATTACAGATAGTTATGAGCTACCATGTGGTTGCTGGGAATTGAACTCAGGACGTTTGGAAGAGCAGGCAGTGCTCTTAACCGCTGAGCCATCTCTCCAGCCCCTCATGGATGATTTTAAAATACACTCTTTCAGAACGTAGAAAGGAAAGAGTTCATAGGAAAAAACTGAGTAACTTCTCTTTTGGGATACTGTGTTACTCCTGTAGCCCAGGCAGGCACGGAACTCAGGGCAATCCTCCTGCCTCAATCTCTTCACTGCTCAAATTACGGCTGTGATCCACACCCAGGGTGAACAACTCTTCGGCAGCTCACTGACTCATGCCCCGTGAGTTTCATCCACAGTGACAATGGTCTAGGGGCTGCTCTCACAGGGAAGCAATGAATGCAAGGGGACAGTGGCACTGGGTTTGGAGAGCAGTCCCCACCCCATCAGCCCGAGGAGACGAGCTACAGGACTTGCTTCCTCTGTGCCCTCCACATCACTTATTTGTTTCTGGTTGCAGCTTGTCACCCTGAAGAACAGGCCCCCAAAACGACTAAGAATAATCCTACCAAGAACTGCACTGCTCTCTGAATGTTGGCAAGATTTCATATGTGAACTTCCTGTATGTATGTCGCAGCTACTGCCCTTAAGGTCTCCCACGCTTTTCACTGCCGCTTGAGGCTAAGTAGGTACCCAGAATTCTCCAATGCAGGGGAAACAGGACTCAAGGGCATTTAGGACAAGGGTACAGACGACTAAGGAGGGAGGGCTGAACTCCCAAGGCTGAGGCTCCAGCTGACAGCTACCAGCACCACTCCTACTTCCCCCTCTGCCATAGCCACCCCCCCCCATTGTCTTTTTCAGGCAGGGTTTCTCTGTGTAGTCCTGACTGCCCTTGAACTCATTCTGTAGACTAGGCTGGCCTCGAACTCACAGAGATCCACCTACCTGCCTCTGCCTCCCAAGTGCTAGGATTAAAGGCCTGCGCCACCACTGCCTGGCTGTCTTCCCTTATTTTTAATAAGACAGGTTTGCTTAGGACAAGAAAATCTAAAACTTAAAAAAAAAAACATGGATTTAACAGCAAGATCAACAATTGCCACTTAGTAGGCACCCACTGCATGTCAAACATAACACAAACATTACCTTGAGCCCCTCCTAAATATTCAAGGAAGGTGTAACAGGCTACAATCCATGCCACACAGGTAGCAGAGGTCATACTTTTTAGTGTTTTAGACAGCAAACCTTAGTACAGTCAATAATGTTGAGTCTTAAGAAAAAACCTTTCAGTTACCCCGGCAGGGTGAGCACAGCTGTGACTTATTACTTGGGAGGCTGAGGTGAAGGGTGAAGACACCATCTGGGCTATACCCCAAGACCTCTTGGCATAAAGGAAAATAACAAAAAGAAAAAAGAAAAAAAAAGAAAGAAAGAAACAAAACCCCTTTCATTCCCAGCCTGGAGCAAGCAGGCCGTTGCTAAGGCACTGGACCTCTGTGCCCTGCTATCTTACTGATGATAAAGAAACATAGAAATTAAGTTACTGACGAGAACATGAATGTCTAAATAGTAAGAGTTACACTTGACAGAAGCCAAATCTCCTTAGAAAAGGTTGGCTTCTTCTATTTTGTGGCCTCTGAGTAACGTCGCAAAACTCTCATGTGGGGGAAGGCATTTAGATGTACTAATATGCCCAGTAAATGACAAATTATTTGAACTTGATTTATTTATTTATTTATTTATTTTTTAGGGTGCTGTGTCAGTGTGTAGCCCTGGCTGGCCTGCTACTCTCAGAGATCTGCCTGCCTGTTCAAAGATTAAATGCATGCACCACTGTGCCTGGCCTGAACCACATTTGTTCTTTGTTACAGAAATAACCTTCAATGTTGTTCAGGGTACATTTCCCTCAGTGTTTTCTTATTGTTGATACTTAAGAAAGAAGTATTAAATGAAGGGAAATTCGTTTTCCTGTTTGTTTCCCCTAGTTAAAGGTGTATTCAGCTACTGCTATTTATTTATCGACCTGAGCTATTACCATGGCATTTAGGGTGGTCTGAAACTTCTGGGCTCACGTGAGCCTCCTGCTTCCACTTCTGGAAGAGCACGCATGTACAGCATGTACCTCAGTGGTAGCACCTGGTTAGCATGCATGAGGCCTTGGGGTCAATTTCCAACACTGGGGGAGGGGGTCTCACAGGGGCTTACAAAGTGCTCAGTAAACACACTGGCCATCAAAACCCTCCAGGAAAAAAGGGACAGCCCAAGCTGAGCCTCACTTCCTCTGCCCTTTACCATGGCCACCCACAGTCTCCAAGAGTGTCATTTTATAGAGGGAGAGAATAACAGTCCCCTGCTGTAGATCACAACCCTAAGATCTGCCATCCCTTGACCTCGCCACTCTGACCTCCTGCGACTATGCTTCTGGTAATTAGTTCTGCCTGAAACTCTGGGTACTTGTTTTACCTCCATTTCCCAATAGGACATGTTTGACAAAAGCCAGATCTTTGACTAGTGTGTGTTTTCTTGTTTTTAATTTAATTACACAGACCAGTTCTTGCCTGCTAGCTGGGTTCTGGCAACACCTGAGCTTTTGAGGCTGAACAATCTCCAAGGTAGAAAGAGGCAGAGGTGCCTGTGTGCCCAGGCCTGGCTGGCCCTCCCCGAGGCACACTTACAGGCTTGTGAGGGAAACTGCATCTGGAATCTACACCTGTATCTGCAAAGTGGCAGCAACAACAGGACTTGTCCCTTTCGGATTACTAAGAGTGACGAAGTGCACTAAACTGTTAACATGACTCTTCCCATCACAAAGGAGTCTCTCTCCTCCCTCGCACCTGGCTCCCCCGATGACATTTGGGGTCCAAGTGCACAGTAACAGATGTGACACACGCAGAATTCTGAAAGGTATGTGGGTATCGGGGTCTGGTCCCTTCCAGTGTCCATGAGTCCCAAGACAAGCCTACAGGCTGATGAGATGTGTGTCTCCCCTAAACTGGCTGTAACCTGCTAACCACCCCTTCATCCAGCCACAAGCTCGCCTGTCAGCTGAGCATGCCATGGAGAAATGGACCCAGCTGTCCCAGACCAGAAGCCCCAGCTGTCCCAGACAACTGTGAACTAAGTAGCAGTTGTTACTTTAAACCATTAAGTTTGGCTCCCTAAAATTAGGATAGACACGTGCAGCATGATTTAACCACCTCGCCTCCTCTTAGTAGTTCACTGACATCAGGAAGCAGCACACGTTTCCACAACCCCAGCCCTAAGATTTGGGATGATTTGTCCTCAGTAAAAGCTAAATGAGAAGCAGGCAAGATGCCTCAGAGGATTAGGGTGAACAAGGCTGGTGACCTGAGTTCAAGTCCTAGTGCCCGTGTAAAGGCAGACAGCAGAGAGAATAAACGCCATGAAGTTGTCCCATGACTGCCACATGCGTGCGGTGGCATATGTGTACGTGTAAACACACACTCAGAAATACGTTCTTAAAAATGTAATTTAGGGGCTGGAGAGATGGCTCAGTGGTTAAGAGCACTGTCTGCTCATCCAAAGAACCTGGGTTCAGTTCCCAGCACCCACATGGCAGCTCGTAACTACCTGTGACTCCAGTTATACCTTTACACAGACGTACATACAGGCAAAACCCCAATGTACACTAATTAAATCTTAAAAAAAGAAAAAGATTAAAAATTAATTTTAAAAAATCTAAGTAATATACTTAGATAATAAATGGCTATAAGACAGCATCTTCTGTCCTGGAACTCACAAACTAACCCTAGGTTGGCCTAGAACTCACAGAAATCCACCTGCCTCTGCCTCCCAAGTGCTGGGATTAAAGGCGTGTGCCACCATGCCAAGCAAAAAAAAAAAAAAAAAAAAGAAAAGAAAAACATTATTACTATTTGTTTATTTATTTTTGTGGAGATAAGAGAACAACTTGCCAGAGTTGTGCTCCACTTCTACCATGAGGGTCCTGGGAATTGAACTCAGGTTGTTAGCCTTGCTGGTGGATGCCTTTACCTGCTGTGCCACCCTGCCCGTCAGGCTACGTGATTGTTCCTAAGTTACCTTATTTTTTAAAACCTCCGAACCACTTAAGATAGGCATTTGTATGCATCAAGCCAGTGTGTCCACCTCTTAGCTGGCTTTGAACAGGCTGCTTATTATACCTCTGTGGTCCATTATCCTAAGGAATGAACAGTGTATTGGGATAGAGAGCTCTGGAAGGGTTGGAGAGACGACTCAGTGGTTAAGAGCAAGTACTGCTCTTGCAGAGGACTGGAGTTCAGTTCCCAGAACTGGTATCAGACAGCTCACGACCACCCCTAACTCTAGCTCCAGGGCGGGATCTGATGCCCTCTGCTGGCCTCACAGGTGCTGCACTCACCGCCATAAACCCACATAGACACTGACACACACACACCCCTAAAACATTAACAGTGAATCTTTCTTAAAAGAGAGAGTGAACAATCTCTGTACTCAGACCGAGAGTCAAAACCCAGCTTCCACTCCATAGCTACAGGACCTTAGATAACCTACTAACTTCTCTGAGCCCCTTCTATAAAACACCAAAACAGTAGATCCTCAAAGGGTGACAACAGATGGGAGGTTGTGTAAAATAGTGTTTGGCACATACCAAGAGCTAATAAACATTAGCTAACTGTCATGGCGCTCTCTAACTAAAAGACACACACTTCTGTTTCAAAAGCCTTTCAGCAAAGTACAATGATGGAGGGAAAAGTCCCACACAGGTGTCTTTACAGATCTGGGATGTCCACAGTGCTAAGCCTGAGGAGACTGCCTGAAAAAGCAGGTTAACACTGGCAAGGAGCAAACAGGTCAAAGTATGGCGCAGAGAGCCTTGTCTGCAAGTACTGTCCACTGCGTGCCAGCAACAAGCGTGTTCGGCTCTGAGCTAGATCTGGACAGTCAGCTGCTTTAGTGCTTTCTGAATATTTAATCTCTTAGTAAAGATATGAGGAGAATGACGTAAGTATGACAAAAAGAATACATACTTAACCTCAGGCACAGTGGTTTGTTTTACTACTTGCGGTATTTTTTTGCATGAAGTATCTTGTAATGAAAATGCATTTTTAATTGGGCTTGGAAGCTCACACCTGCAATCCCAGCACTCAGGAGGTTCAGAGTTCAAAGCCAGACTGAGTGAGTTTCAGATAAGCTTATACCCTGTCTCAAAAAAATAAAACGCCCAGAGCGTTATAGGTTCTGAAGTAGCCAGACAAGAATTGCCCAATTACCATATAACCATGGAAACTGAACTTTAAAATAAAAGAAGGAGCAGGGACATGGCCTGGAAAGAGTGTCATACTACAAATAACTAAAGGACACAGCTTTGTGGCAATATATTTTCTTGGTCTGTTGTTGTTCGAAACAAGGTCTCAGTGTGTTCACAACTAGCCACGGAACTCAGTCTGTAGAGCAGCCTGACCATGAACTCCTAGAAATCTGCCTCCATCTCCTTCTCTTGTGGTAGGATTAAAGGAGTGTGCCGCCACGCCCAACTCAATCTGTATTCTTAGTGAATATGAGAGTTTTAATACCTCAGGGTCTGTATTCCGAAACTGGCTGTAAAAGCAGCAGAACAAAGGGTTGAAGTTCAGTCCAAGACTTTCTAAAACCTGAACTTCCCAGAAGGAGGGAAGGCAGTGAACATGCCTCCCCTGTGGGTAAACTATCATCACCAGAGCCAGCAGGAGACCTGAACTATAAGCTTAGGCTCCCGGATCCCTGCAAGAAGCTGACAAACAGAGGCGGCTTCCCCCGTCTAAGAGCTCAAACAAACAACAGCATCCAGCCTGGAAGCATTTGGATTTCTGAAGATTTGTAAATGTGCAATGTGAATATGTAATCTTGGTAACAGTGCCCAAGTCCAAACACATAATCCTCTCACGCTTCCCCTGGGCCTCTCAGGCACACAGCTGACAGCTGACTTTTTACAACACTCTAACAAATCTGCATTTTCAAGACGATTTGTCACCTGCACGTGTGAAGTCAGGCGTGGAAGCGGGCACTGGTGGCATCACGTCAGCACTCAAAGAACTCTTACTAATACTGAGCCAAATGAATATTCGCTCATAAAAGTCACAGAACAGTTGAAAGCTCTTACTTCCTTTCGGTAACCCTGAAAAGATTAAACTCACAACCTAACAAGAACTGATTTTTCCCCTCCTGTCAATTTCCTTATGACCTTCACTATCCCGCCACACTCGGCAAAGGGCACCAGGTTTAAAAGTCTAGAAGCTTCTCCAAGGCAACTTTGTTCCCTAATTCATCTTCACACATGTTGACAAGCTACTTTATAGAAAGCCATAAAGACATACTTATGAAGAAAATAGCCTTATTTACTAGTATCTTAAAATCCAGAATTGCCAGGTGTGGGTAGTGGTGCACCTTTAATCCCAGCACTCAGGAGGCAGAGATGAGCACAACCAGAAACAAGTGGATCTCATCTCGAAAGTAGGCTCTGAGGCATCCAGGGCTACACAATGAGACCCTGTAGACTCAAATAGAGACTTTTAAATCGGAATAAGCCTGCGATAGAGAATCTTACACCTGGAAGTCAGTCTGGGAGCTGACTACCAGACTATGGGGTCTCTGTAAATTAAGCAGTACTAGAGAAAGCAGCTAAGTGAACCTCACAGGTCAGAACACCTTCCTCAGATTTCTACAAAACATTCTGGAGACACTTTAGAAGGGTCCTGACAAGATGGAATCAGCAGTGACTGGAGAAGGCAGTAAACTGGCCTTCCCAGGGGAAGTGAACTACCTGTCGCTGGAGTTGTCACAAGACCAAGTGACTTGGATTATAAAGCAAAGATTCTTTGCTTTTGGTCATTTCTCCCTGTAAGAACCTGACAACTGTGCACCCTTCTCCCCTGATAGGCACTCTTTGCATTTGTTTCTTTGGGGGTCCTATCTGTCGATGCTACACGGCTGGCTATACATGGCTTACCCAAAACAGCACCTATCTATCACAGTGTAGGAGTCCCGTAAATAAGCATCATCTGAAGGGCAGAGAGGTGGCACCTGTCAGAGCCAATGAGGATTCTGCATTATGAGAAAGTGTTTCAATAAGGGACACCAATGAAGAATCTCTTTAAATAAAATACAGTGTCTGTAATGTTTCCAGCGGATGGGAAAATTTTAAGGCTTCTGATGTAAACCATTAATTCAACTGGATGTGCATTCATGCAATGGTTACATACTCTTATTACAAGAGTGAACATCATCGTAAACGCATGCATTTAACAAAGGGTACAGTGCGATGAAATACAAACAAAAACCAAGCTCTGGCCTTCCAGCAGCCAACAGCTGGTAAGAACTTGGAGCTTATGTACACAAGAAAACGTAGGAAGCACCCGGGAAGGAAATAGGAGCTGCAGGAAGGTGAGGGAACGTATGAGGGAGGGAATGTGTCTGAAAGCTGGAAGGAGTGGTGGGTGTGGAGTTAAATTTTCTCAAGCCTGTTCTCTCTAATCTCAATCTTGGAACGCAGCCGTTGGAGTAAAAATAAACCCTCAAGTTTAGGAGAAAAAAAGTGCGCAGGAAAAGTAATGGCTTGAAGAAGCAGAAACCTTTAAAAACAGGTAGGGCGGGACCTGTCAAGAGGATAGGGTCCAGTTGGGGTGTGAGACCTAGGCCAGGAACCCCCCCTACCAGGAGACCGGGGCGCACGGGGCAGTCCTCCGTTATCTACGGTGCGTGCAGCGGCCACAGACCCGCGAGGGTCCAGGGATGCTCGGCCTACCTGGTCCATCTTGGGTATGAACTTCCGCTGGCCTCCCATGCGGAATCGCAGCAGGTTGTAGAACTCCTCCGGGTGGCCGAGACACTTCACGAACTCCATCCTGGCGGCTGCCGGACGCGAGTCTCACCTGTCTGGATCTCCGTCTCCCACCGGTGCGTAGATACCGGGAATCGTCCAGGGCGAGGAGGCGGGGCCAACGCTGGGCGCCCCGCCCACCTCCCGCCCCCCTCAACCGGCCGCGCCGCTCGCGCCGCCAGCCTAGGGCGAGCGCAGTGGACTGACGGGCGTTGATTGGTCAGAGCCTCTCGCACCAGGAAGACGCCGGCCAATCGGAGGCCAGAGGTGTCTGGCGCGATGACCACACCCTGGAATCTGATTGGAGGGCTGAAAGAGGCCAGCGAACGCGATTGGTTCCCAGAAGAGGGTCTTTGTTTGCGATGTGCGTGTCGGAGGTGGGCAGCGAGCACCGCGCGTGGGTAGACGTTCGGGCGTGCGCAGACCCACGCGTTCCCAGGTGCTGGGAGGAGAGGTTCGCTTGCTCCTGCGCGCCTCCTCCCCTAGTTAGCGTTTACCTCTTGAGACGCCTAAGGGATGGGCTAGCAAAGCGACGTCAGACTGGGAGGAGAGCAGGGACTGGGAATGTGATTGGCGGCTTGTAGATAGCCCTGGAGGATCACGGTAACCGGAGCTGCCTGTCACTCGGGCTCTACACTGTGTTCTAAGGAATATAGGTTTCCAAGAGAAAGTAGGTTTCATGATTTAAAAGAAAAAAAAGTTAAGCTTGAAAACAGGGTAAACAAAGTCTTGCTTTCCTCCGAGGAGAGTTTCCTGCGGCTTTCCTGAGCCCCATGAAGCTTCAAGTGGGACAGCCTACAGTATTTCTCAGACGTCCCCCCATCCCTCATTTGTGAGACACCATGGAGATGATTCTTGGATCGTTATTTTCGAAGCTACTAAAACAAAGAGAACTGGGCTCTTGATGGACATACCTCTCATGTTCTGGTTAATGTGAATCAGGATTTATGTGGTGCTTGCAAAATCTGCACAACGTTGGGCCCCATCTGGCGTGGGAGGGGCAGCCAACCACCCCTCTAGTTAAGAAAGGGTTGCAAGGGTCAGGGAAGGGCTCCCTCCTTGAAGATCTATAGGTGGTTAATGGTTGTTATTGGAATAACTTTTTTAAAAAGTTATTAGCCTAAATAACACACGAGTTTTATTATGAACTCTTCACACATGTATATAATGTATTTTTGATCATATTCCCCTTTAACCCTTATATAACTCCCACACTTGTCAATCTTTTTATTCTTTCAAATAGACCCGTTTATACTTACATCTTTTTGTTATATTTTGACGTGAGTGTAAGTGATCACACCCATTGCCAGGTATGGAGGTCAATTCTCTTCCTCCATGTGAGTCCTGGGAATAGAATTCAGGTCATCAGGTCAGGTCTGGTGGTGCCTTTGTGTGACCTAATGAGGGGCAGATTTTCTTCAGGGTATGACCACTAGTAAGTTACCCATGCTTCTGTTAGTAGCCCTAAATAAACCTATTGAGTGATCAAGAAGAAAAACGTCATTTCAACGCGGAAGATCATGGAAGGGGACAAGAGAAAATGATAGGGGTTAATATGATCAAAATACCTTATATACATGTATAAAGATGTCATAATGAAGCCCACTATTATATATGGTGAACATGTTAATAAAAACACTCTAAAGTATGTACCTATTTGGTTCTGAATCTTGTGTCCTTCCAAAACTCCCACGTTGAAGCCTTAGTCTAAAAGGGGGAACCTTTAGAGATGAAAGTTTGGGAGTGATAATATATAAACAAGGTCATATGGTAGATTTTAAGATGATTCCCATGGTATTGGTGTCATTTCTGCAAGGAAAAAAATATCAGAAAAGCCCCTGCGCACACACACAGTGAGGTCACAGTGTTCTAGAACATGCCATCTGTAATCCAGAAGAGGGAATCTCATCAGATAACTGAATCTGCCTTGTTCTTAAGACTTTCATCTTGTAGATTCATGAGAAGTGTGAAATTACCCAATCACTCAGTCTTTGATTTTATTTTTTAAGTTTCCATTTAAAACACCAGTTTATTAGAAACAGCTGGGAAGTCAGTTAGACTTGGTCCCACACTTCAGGTCATCCAAGAATTGGAGGAGCCCTTGGTAACACTTAAGGGCTTACCTGCCTGTGGTCTTATGTTCTAGGGGGCAGCCTCACAGGCACCCACGTCCAGCAGCAGCCAGAGGGTGTAGTGGTGCCATACCCACAGCTTGCCATCTTATTGTGGCACTCTCCCAGTGCATGCTAAGTCCTCTGGGAGGCCACTGTTGATAATGACAACCAAGCTCCGCAGAGTGCTCATCAGTGAGCAGGTGGAAGGTGTCAAAGGCATGCTTGATGATGCACAGTCGTGAGCGTGTGCATTGCTGGGCTTTAATGAGATGTTCCACAGTAAGGTGTGGTGTGAGCTTTGCAGAAGCACTTGGTGGCACAACACCAGGCATCCTGCACCAGTGCCTGTCAGGTTTCTTTGCTGTAATGCAATCAATCCTGCAGGTGACTGTCACTGATCTGCACATGGCCAGTGCTCCAAGTCCCCCCAAGCTTGATGTCAGAGGCCTCTGTTACCACCCTGTGACTGTCTCCCATCAGTCACCCTGGGGACACAGCTAGGCCATCTCTGGCACAGATGGAAGAGCTGGTATTTTGCTAAGGCGTATGACAGTGGCTTTGGGTCTTGTTTATTATTTGTTTTCTCTCTGAGGTGGAGTCTCAGCAAAACCACACACTGGGTCCTACTGCCTCAGCCTCCTGAGTAGCTGGGATTACAGAACCACACTCAGTTTAACTGTGTGGTCTTAAGTTCCATAACCTCCCTAGACTTTGTTGACTCACCCATAAAGTAAGGACAGTAAAGAGTAAGTGCTCAGGACTGAGGAAATGGCTACTGATCAAGAGTACTCACTGTTCTCCTAGAGGACCCTAGTTCCCAGCACCCACTCAGGTGGCTTATAACCCCTGTAACTCTAGCTTCAGGGGATCTGACCTCCTCGGGTACCTGCAGTATTGTGCACATAATCCCACACAAGACACACATTAAACACGAAATCTTTAAAAAGAATAGAAAATAAAGTATTTTTTAAATGAAGAAGTGTCCATCTCCATGGCTCATCCTGAAGGTTCTGAACAAGACCGAAGTGGCGAGTGCCTGGCGTGGGTAAGCATAGGGGGTGTGCTGGGAGCTGGAGATGCAGCTTAGTGACTAGGAGCACTCGCTCTTCCAGAGGACTCAAGTACGATTCCCAGCACCAACACAGAGCAGGTCACAACTGCCTGTGAATCTAGCTCCAGGAGATTCCAACACTGTCTTCCGGCTTCCAAAGACACTGCATTCATGTCCACATACTGCACACACAAGCATGCAGCGCGCGCACAGACACACACACACACACAGACACACACAGACACACACACAGACACACACAGACACACACACACACACACACACACACACACACCCTCCAGAGGTCAACAGAAGCCAAGGTCCATCTAGTTCTCTAAGGCAAAGGGCAGATATGCACTTCCCTCCCATCCTACTCCTAAGGGGATTCATCAAGCCAACCCTGCAAGCCTGGGTAGCCCCCTTCACAAAGGGTGAGAAGCTGGACATAGCTCAGTAGTGCAGCCACTGCTCACCACAAGTGAAGCCCCAGGTTTCATCTCAACACCACAAAACAAAGCAAAGCAAAAGACAAAACCAACAACAAAAAAACATTTCTGCCTAATGAAGACAACATAGAAAAAAAATCACACTTTTATTTTCAATTGCTACCCCAGTTCCATGATTTTGCTGCTAGCAACCTGATGGGTTGTTTCTCTATATCCCTGGGCACCTGACTTGTTCAAACATCCACAGTCACAAATGCCCATCTTAAACCAGTAGCTTTTCTCAGTCCCTGGGTACACCTCCCTATCCATCCTGGAGTCTCCAGTCACTGGGAAGGCACCAGGCAGGCTGACCAGCAGAACCTGCCTGCAGCTGTACCCTCATCCCTGACCCCTCCAGGGGAAAGAAGAAAGAAAATGGAGGGATTCAAAATCAACCAGTTCCTAAAGCACAGCATAACATTAGCAAAGCGGCTTGGGAGTATAGTATCCCCCTAGCTGTCCCCACCAGTGCCCCTTCATCCCCCCAGCTGTTCCCAGTTCCCAGCTGTTCCCACCCCCTAGGTGTCCCCACCCCCCAGCTGTTCCCACACCCCAGCTGTTCTCAGTTTCCCGGCTGTTCCTAGTTCGCCAGCTGTTCCCAGTCTCCAGCTATTCCCACCCAGCAGCTACCCCCACCCCCCAGCTGTTCCCCAATCCCAGCTGTTCCCAGTCCCCCAGCTGCCCCCATCACCCCCAGCTGTTCCCACCCCCAGCTGTTCCCAGTCTCCCAGTTGTTCCCCATCCCCAGCTGTTCCCAACCCCAGCTGTTCCCAGTCCCCAGCTGTTCCTCATCCCCAGCTGTTCCCAGTCCCCCAGCTGTTCCTAGTCATTCTTTTTCGGATCACTGCTGCTCCAGGCAATTTCTCCAACCCTCTGTCAAGATTTTGACAGCATGGTGGGATTATATAGAATTAACCAGAAAAGGAAAACATCTGTCTCCCTGAAAGTTGTGGCTGATGCATAATCCAATGAGATGAGTGTCAACAATACTGACCCTCCGGACCCCATCCCTAACCTGTCATACGAGTCCTGCCTACACCTTTTTCTCAGGACACATGGTATCTGGATCTTCAAGGCTACAAGTTCCATGAAGACGGCCAAGTGTTTTATGATGACAGAAGTTTCTATGGCTCCTCAGATGTTAGCCGGGGCTGGCACTGAGGGCACCACCAAGTGAGCCTCTGGAGTCCACCAGGGGGCCCAAAGCTCTCCTTCATAACCTGGTGACCAGAAGGACACTGCTCCTTCTTGTAGATCTGTGTGTGCTGTTCCTTGCCTTGGAGTTTGTCCCGCAGCCAATCTGAACTGAACTCCACCACATGATTCACGAGGGCCTCAATGGAGGAAGAACTCAGGAGCGAACCGAGAGAGAGAGGATGGATCCCTGCTCTGAACAAGGCTTCGTTCTTTATAATGTTCCCTGAAAACAAAGAGAGACATGGGGGTAGGAAACAGTCTTGTCTACAGAACCTCAAACTCACTATGGAGCCTAGGCTAAACTCCTGATCCTCCTGCCTCCTCCATCTTCCAAGTGTTGAGTTAAAGATGCATGCCACCACACTAGCTCGCAATCTAAGTTACGGTGAGTGGAGACCAGCTTGCTGGGCCACCGAGCAATGACCTTGCTAAGGAGAGGAGAGTAAGCTCGATGACACACGGTGGCAACAGATGAAACAGTTGTCCCCCCCCCCCCCGCAAGGGTTTCACAATTGCACTTCCAGTTACAGGTTCTCTGCAAACTTGAGTGGCAGGCTCCCTGGACTCAGCTCAGCGGCACCTCTCACCAGCAAGGTGCCCTTTGCTTTGGTTTCCTCATCTGGATAAAAGAGAAGGCTAACAAGCGATTGATTATCTCATGGAGTAGCATGAGGCCAGGACCGTGTGCCTGGGTCGCTGGAGTCACATGAGTCGCGCTGGCTGTCACCAGTATCATTGTGCAGTCAGCTCTCCGTATACCTCCAGAAGTTGCTTCTAGAAGCCTTGTTGCTTCTCTGGCATAGAAACTGGTTCTCCCATGAAAGCACAAGGCTTTCCCACCTTCCTATAGTGAGCTGTACCCGTGGCAGACAAAGTCACACCTTGTAGAAGGGTGCAGTTCTGCTAATAGCAACTGCTGGAACGGCCAGCTGTGCAGCACTTACTGCTTATTCTCCTGCGGGCAGTAAGAAGGCTGCCCTCCCTGGTCCTAAGCACAACACACTCCTTGTCTCGACTGGAAATGCTCAGTTTCACCACTCAGTTCTCCAAAGCAGAGACCTGCTTCTTTCTCGTGCCTTCTAAGAGCCTGGAGCTGACCTGATGTTTGCCTCTGGTTTGACAGCAGGAAGCTCCATTGCTCAAGATGTGTAGGAACACACCTTCCTCTCTTCTGACGGCCTTAAGGACAACCATTCACAACATGTCATGACCTAGAATCTTCTAAATGCTCCGGAGGTCACCAGGCTTTAGAGGAATCCAGGTACAAGACATTATCACCATGTTAGGTGATACTAATACGCCATCAGGAGGCTCGTAACTGACAGTCCTGTCATGTCAGAACACAGTTCAACAATGGAGTCACGTGAGGAGAATCCTGAGGACTTGTGAGAAAACTCAAAAAAAAAAACCCACAAAAATACAAGACTCTTGTGGCCTCAGTTTCTTCAAAACAGAGTTCTTGGAATGGTGTTCATGCTCCCTCAGGTATAGGGGATAGGAGTGTGTTTACTAATTTCTCATACTGGCTATTGTGATTTGTTTAGGCCTCTGTGGAAAACCATGTTTTTGCGCCCTGTGGCTTGTCCTTGTGATTGTATACAGCTTGAACTCATGAGAATGTCACTCGGGTGACCCCTCTTAGCCCCTGGAGTCAAGCTGTCTGATGCTCTGAATAAATTTGGCTATTGCATGAAGCTTCAGTCTGTCTCATTTACTGGCTCCATTTACCAAGGTCCCACTGCCTCTAGAGCAGTAAACACTATCATGTGGGTTCTGGGCCAGACAGAGAAGTGAGGGCCACCTAATCCGACCTCTGAGTCTAAAATCAAGGGATGCTGAGCCAACCTCAAAACCAGGAGTGTCAGCACAACTGGGATAGGAGTCCTCAAGTCTTGACTGCCCTACAGATGCGTGACTTTCCCATTAAGCAACTCCGTGGGGTTCCTCCCCATCACACGAGTCATACCTAATCCTGAAAAGTATCTCTGGTCCAATAGTGTATAGCACACAGGCTGAGCCTGGCTCAGAGCTTCCAAGGCTTGTCCTCGATGGAACTTCTCAGACAAGATGTCGCAGGTGGGCTCAACCTCTGGGGGAGGACTCCATGACATCTGGCAACTATAAAATGCCAGGAAGCCACCACCATCAAAATGGAGTACCAACCTGAGGAGACAGAAAGGATCATACATACAAGTGTTCTTACATACAATAAGATCATACATTACAACCATCAATGTACAGTCAGTTCATGATATATAAACAGACCCCCTATAGAGTCAGTTCACATGTATGTATAGTTATAATATAACCATCTCACACATGCAACTATCAATGTACATCATCATATAGTTACCCCGTATAATTATGTCACATGTGCCTACAATGACCACTATATAGGTCACATTTACACACAGTTACCATGGGACAGATCACACATACACACAATTTCTACTCTATAGCCGTCGGGTAGACTGTACATTAAGTTTCTAAACTAGTCTGGATCAAACTGGGAAGTTAAGGCTCCATGGTCAGAATCATAAACATCTCAGGGCCAAATGGAATAAAGTAAAACATGCATATACATTGTTTCCTAATTACGTTATAGCAAGACGTGTTTGACAGACAGAAACATGAAAAGCTGTAAGTCTGACTCCAGGTTAGTGGCAAACTGAGCAGAGGTGGGCAGGCGCATCAGGGAGCAGATGAAGAAATGGTGGCAAAGATGGAATCATTCCCAGTTTCAAGCTGGATTAAACTATATATGTGTGTATGTCTCCTACACAAAAGGCCCCTGAGCCTTCTGAATGTAAGGACAGAAAAGACGCCTCATACACTTTGGTAAGGAAATAATGGGCTCCTTTGTAGGGACAGCTAATCCAACAGATCTGTCTCCACACCGGAAGCAGGAGAACCTGAGTCCATGTCTGACCTAGTTAGTGTTCTTGGGAAGGGCAGAGGAAACTTCAGAAAGCTAGGAGGTGGGCACTGTGGTAATGCCTGTAATCCCAGCACTCGGAGAGGCTGAGACAGGAGGATTATGAATTTGAGACTAACCTAGGCAATATAAGAAGACTCTTGTCATAGAATAACCCAGCAATATTTCTCATTTTCTTGTTTTCAATGGTCAGAGCCAGCAAGATGGCTCAGAGGGTAAAGGTGTTTGCCATCAGCTCTGATGACTTGAGCTTGATCTCCAGGACCCACCCACAGAACCAACAGATCTCAACACAATATGGCTTACGCATATGCTTACACATAAACACATACACACACAATGAATAAATGTAATAAAAAATACTTTGTCAAGGATTGGAGGTGAGGCTCAGAAGACTCGCTTAGCAACAAGGCACAGTGCCACAAAACAACCCATCAAACATAAACTGGAATACCTGTGTGACTCACTGGAAGTGGAATCTTTTGCTAAAAGGCAAAGTTACACATGACCATTGACCATAAAAACTTAAAAATCCTGAACGCTGTAATGCTTTATAAACACACTCAAAGGCTGCACACTGGCCTGGAAACAATCCCGACAACACAGGCTACCAGACTTAGTATCTCAGGAGTTTAAGGAATTTCAGCATGAGGATGCTGAGTTGATCTAGCAGGCTTGCTATGAAACCCTAACCTGAGTTTGATTTCCAGGATCCACAGTGAGAGAATCAGCTCCCGGAAGCTGTCTTCTGACCTTCACACTGGGGTGTACACACATACTCAGCCAATAATAATGAAATAGATACCTTTTATTGCTAGCATGTATACAAGTAGCCAAATGCCAGTAAGGGTTGAGCAAATCCAGCCATGAGAATGTTCATTCCCTTCCAGAAGCAACTGGGAACTGACTCTGAGGAAGTAATCCTACACATAAGTTTTTTTTTTAAATAATTTATTTAACTTTATTTTATGTGCATTGGTGTGAAGGTGTCAGATCACCTGGAACCAGAGTTTCAGACAGTTGTAAACTGCCATGTGAGTGCTGGGAATTGAACTCAGGTCCTCTGGAAGAGCACTCAGTACTCTTAACCACCAAGCCACACAAACACAGTTCTCAGTGTTCACAAACAGAGTAAGAAGGAAAACCATGTCCCATCAAGAGTATAGACACACTTTTCTTCTGAGTCAGTTCATCATCAAGTGTCATATTGGCTGGAAACCCACTCTGTTCTCTCAGTGACCCAGGCAGTTAAAATCTTTTGGAGTGCCAACCACTGTCCAGTTCTTAAGGGTGAATACACACCTCTTTCTTGCAATGGAATAATCCTTTCATATACTGTAAAAAATTGTCACTTGAATGGGTTTCATAAAAAGCTGTCTGGCTGTAGCCAGGCAGGAAGCATAGGCAGGACAACCAAACTAAGGATGTTGGGATAAAGAAAGGCAGAGACAGAGGAGTCGCCAGTCAGACAGAGAGTAAGCAAGACATGCCAGAGAGGTAAATGCCATGAGCCGTGGGGTAGCACAAAGATGAATAGAAATAGGTTAATTTAAGTTGTAAGAGCTAGTTAGTAATGAGTCTGAGCTATTGGTCAAGTAATTATAATTAATAATAAGGCTGAGAGGTTATGTGGGAGCGGGTGGGTGGACAGAAAATCTTCACCTACACATTCTGCTTCCTGGATAGCAAGGTCTGGCCATTCCCAAGTGCAACTGTTCAGCCACTACCTTGCCACAGAGGGAACCGTATGGACACTACAGGCCCTATTAGGACCCCTGTCAATGTCACATCATTACCTGGGCACAGGGTCTCTCCAGTCACCTCTCTTGTTAGCTTTCTTTGCTCTGGAGAAGTCATTCACCCAGATACTGCCAAACAAACCAAATCTGACCTCTAGCCACCTCTGGGCAACTGCTAGCAGGTTGTGTCCCCCAGGACCACAGGGGTCATCAGATCCACTAGGCACAGGCTCCCCAGATCCAGAGGGGCCTGCAGAAGTTTCCTGAGCATGGGGCCCCAAGGCCAGCTCTGGGTCCTGAGCCTCTTTCTGCCACACTCTTTGTACAGGCTGTGGGCTGCTGCCAAGTAGCTCCATCTCCTCCTCTGGATCAAACCGAAGGAATAATTTTTTTCCATACACCTAACAAAACAAAACAACAACAATAAAAAAAAGAACATGTATTGAGCCTTAGAGCCCTCCATAGGCGCCAAAGCTTCACAAACAGCTAGCTGTCAACAGTCTGGATCCTTCTCCTCACCCAAAGCTTGCCCCAGCACAAAGGATTTCTCTGTCCTTTGCTCTTCTGCCACAGTGGTGTCAACAGCAGGTGAACGGCTTTCCAAATGCCTGAAGGCAACTGGAGGAGTTGGATTAGTAATGGGATAGGACAATGCCAGACAGCAAGGCCACCCAGAACATCCAAGGACAGATGTTTCCAAGACTTCAGGACCTCACTAGAGATTATCCAAATGGTGATTCATTTAGCTACTCCTGACCCCATGACACATTTTTTTCTAGGCTAGAGTGAACTGCCATGTACACACTCAGCCCGACCACAGCTAAAGAAACAGTATCATAAAACCCAGAAGCATCCCCCACCCAGCAAACAGGACCTGGAAAAAGTTACCAACCACAGGAGAACTCACAAACAAAACAAAACAAAGAACTATAATCCGATGAGTGTGATGGCTCACGACTGTAATCTCAACACTAAGGAGGCTGAGGCAGGGGGATTGAGAGCTCAAGATCTGGGCCATTGAGAGGGCTCAGTGGGTAAACTCAAATCCCTTACCTCCAGCGGATGAGACAAGGCATGCCTCTGTGAAATGGGAAGCAGGTACAGGATGCTGACACACGCAGTACAGCTGAGACACAGGCACCTGCCCTGTTGAATTCCACCCATTTTGACCCTAGACAAGCCCAGGGGTGGGAGGCCTCAAGAACTTGGCAGAGGGAGAAGAGCTTGAGGGTGGTGGCTAAGTGCAGCAGGTTGAGCCTGTAATGCCAGCACTGGGAGGTGGAGCCAGCACTGGGAGGTGGAGCCAGCACTGGGAGGTGGAGCCAGCACTGGGAGGTGGAGCCAGCACTGGGAGGTGGAGCCAGCACTGGGAGGTGGAGCCAGCACTGGGAGGTGGAGCCAGGAGAATCCCGGGAGCTCACTGGTCAGTTAGTCTAGCCAAGTGGTGCGCGCCACACTCAGTGAGAGATGCTGTTTGAGAGGATAACGTGAGAACTCTTGCGGGGAAACCCCAGTATCAACTGATAACCTCCACATGCACAGGTGTACTCATGCATGCATCCTTGTACACGTTATGTCCTCCACACACATGCGTACACACACTCGCGCACATGCACACACGCACTCACACAGTCTTCTCCCCTGATGTATATCTACATGCTCTAATCTTCAAGGACCATCCCAAGTCCCATCTCCTTCAGGACAGAAGGACCCCTTCACGTCAAGGCATTACTGGGCCTTAATTACAGCGATGATTCTCTCCATTTAGTCTTGCTGGGTGGTTTTCTTATTAAAATACGGATCCTTCCTTCCCTACCTAAATCTACATTCCTTGGATGAAAAATCCCTAGAAGCACCATCAGGCAGTCCCAGGCTCAGGTCTCCCTAGGGTTTTTACACCATGGATATCTCCTCTGTTTCCTATAAAACAGGATCCATTGCATCTCCAGACCCTCTACCATATATTTATCTGTTTCCAAATCTATTCAGTGATGTGTAAGTGCCAGCTCTGTGACAACTCTCATAAATAAGTGCTGGAGGACCAAAGCCATGGGACCCAAACATGGGACAGTCTCTACAAAGAGCCTGAAGTCTGGAAGACCTGGACTCTTAAACTTGGACAATTCAGAGTCTCAGTTTCCAGTGATGAACTATAGGGGAAGAGCTACGAGACATCTTCCACTCAAAGGATGATTCCGTAGCCTATGAGGAGCGTGTGTACACATGTGCATGCACGTATATAAAGTAAAGAAGAGAACGCCCAATCTAGCAGGGACATATGTATTTTGTGTGGGGTGTAAAGTTTATTCTTACAAGGGTTTAAACAAACAAGCGTGTCTTAGTCTGTGTTCTATTGCTGGGAAGAGACACATCAACCAAGGCAACTCTTACAAAAGAACGCATTGAACTGGTAGCTTGCTTACAGTTTTAGAGGGTTAGCCCATGATCATCATGGCAGGGAGCAGACAGGCGTGGTGCAGTATTGGGGAGCTTTACATCCTGATTCACAGGCAGCAGGCAGAGAAAGAGAGAGAGAGACTGGGCTTTTGGAATCTCAAAGCCCACATCTCCAACAAGGCCACCATTCCTAATCTTTCCCAAGAGTTCTATTCTCTGATGACCAAGTATTTAAATATCTGAGCCCATGGGGACCATTCTGAATCAAACCACCACAAAGGGTTTTTTTGCCCCATATACAATAGAAGAAATGAGAGCAAAGAAACTGAGAACTTGCTTCAGATCACACAGCTAAGCAGCAGCAGCAGAGACCAATTGCTACTGTACAAAATTCACCCCACACCTCCTACGTACAGCTGCTCATAGCTAAGCAAGAAGAATACAAGACTGACAAGCATACAGCCTTGCCCTGTTTCTGTCTCTGTACATACCACAAAGGACAGATGTGGCAATGAGGATGCACCAGGAGGAAGTCGAGGCTATCGCAGAAGTAAAGAGGGGTCACCTCTCAGCCAACGCAAAGCAGACAGGATAGCATGGTCAAGAGGAATCTGAAGAGAGGCTAACATTGCCATGGCAAACTGAAGAGGCAGGAGTGGAAACGGTTGAGGAAAAAAAAGGGAGGATGTGCCCAAGCCGGGGGAAACATGTCTACACTGTGGGCAAGAACTAACCGAGCTAGCACACGCAAAGAATGACTTGGGGCTGGGTGAAAGGCCGGAGAGACAGGCAGGGAGGGATCAGTGCACATGGAGTCCCTGAGGCCCCTGAAGGAACTGTGACTCCTCCACAGCTGGCCTACGGGGGCCAGAGGCACCACAGCAGAGACGTAGGTAAGACAAAGAGAGAAGCTCTTCAGATTACACATGGGGTCTTCAGGCCTTTTTGTATGTTCTTTACAGACCCCAGTCCACTGTGACGGGAAACATCACACTGCAGGGCCACATGCGGTCCTAGTATTGCTGTCCACTGCCGAAAGAAAAGATGTCATTAAACATCTTGGCTAAATGCCTCCAGGGGAGGTGGGGTGAGCCAGCACACTTGAGACCTGGAGAAAGCAAAACTCACCAGGGCATCCTGGAGCCACAAAGACTGGAAGGAGGCAGGGTTCAGCTTCTTACTGCTGCCTCCTGTCTTGAGCACCTTCTGGCCCACAAAAGGGGAGACAAGGCGGTGAAACTTCCTCACAGATGGCCCTTCCGGCATCTCTGCAGGTAGAAAGGGGCAAACGAGACCATACTGTCTTAGCTCGGTCCTCTATAGCATGTCTGGTGGTGTGGCACCCCAAGGAGCCAGTTTGGGGCACCCACTTTAAGGGTGTATGTGCCAAAACTGGAGCCTGACTGAGGTAAGAGGGGTCAGATCTCAGAGACAACAGAGTTTGGGCAGGGTAAGGTCCAGCTTTGTAGCTCTGGCTTCTCTTCCTGGTCCCTCATCCTTATCCATGCAGCAAATATAATCAACATCGCATGCTTGATGTCATGTAGCAGGCACAGTCTGCTTCAAAGGCGCTGCCACCTCAGTGGTTAGCCACTCCTTATTTGTTTGGCTTCCTGAGACAGAGTCTCGCTATGTAGCTATAGGTGAGCTGGCACTGTGTAGTTCGAGCTGTCCTCAAGACTGACAGCTCTCCTCCTGCCTCAAGCACCCAGTGCTGGGATTACAAGCATGCAGCGCCTCCTTGTTACTTTTTGCCGGGTATATTAGACCTCTATGTCATCCCCATGCTCTGTCTTTCCCAATCCCACCCCCAAAGCAATCATTCCAACCCTCTGCTCACTTGCCTATCCTTGGATCAGGCTCTCTCCGGACCACCCCAGGGGAGGGAGAGATGCACTAGTTATGAGATCAGTAAAAGTGGTTCTCTCTATAGGACCACAGCGCTGGCAGAGCTCAGAACTGTGACAAGCAGATACCAGCCAGGCAAGGAGGCTTCCAACCAGCTCGAGGCCTGATAATATGCCTGATGGCTGGGGGCTGGAGAGATGGCTTAGCGGTTAAGAGCATTGCCTGCTCTTCCAAAGGTCCTGAGTTCAATTCCCAGCAACCACATGGTGGCTCACAACCATCTGTAATGATGGTCTGGTGCCCTCTTCTGGCCTGTAGGCATACACGCAGACAGAATATTATATATAAATTTTAAAAATTAAAAAAAAATTAAACCGGTGCGCCCACGCCTTTAATTCCAGCACTCAGGGTTAAACTCGACCTCTCTGTGAGTTTGAGGCCAGCCTGCTCTACAAGAGCTGGTTCCAGGACAGGCTCCAAAGCCACAGAGAAACCCTGTCTAGAAAAAAACAAAAAAAAAAAACCAAAAAAACCAAAAAAACATGCCCGATGGCTGAAAAGCTACAGTCACCCCTTGCCTTCCTGTTCTCAATCATCACTGAGAGCCACCAGGATGAGACCACCCGAGTGGTCTACTGAGTGGTCTACATCCCGACTTTGCTGAGTGGGAGTTGCCCCATCCCCCAAGGTTCCACCTAACCTTATCTGCCACTCAGCAGCCCCAGGCTCCATAAACTATGGTGAAGATTATCAAAGGCACACAGCAGGTAGTTATTTCAGTGTTTCTAAAGGCGGGTTAGTTGTTGGCTTTTTGTTGTTTTCTTTTGGTGATGGTGGTGTTAAGTCTCACTCTGTAGCCAAGGTTGGTCATGAGCTCTGAACAAACCTCCTATCTAAGTCTCCCAAATGGGATTACAAGTTTGAGCCACATACAACTCCCTCCCTCCCCTCTCCCCACTAAGACACTTAAAACAGATCCCACGAATTCTCATAATTTGTAAGCAAACATTCAATAATGCTATTTTTCTTTTCTGTCTTGAGACAGTTTTGCCTATATTCCAGATGCCAAGCTGGTCTATAGCCCTCTGTGTATGGATGGTCTCCACCCCATGGCACTGTCATTCCAGAACTGCTTGGCCACCCTTGGGTTATGCACAAACCCAGGGCATCTTGCAAGCTAAGCAACCCCTCAACCAACTGTGCTAAGTCTCAGGCTTCAGTGCAATACTTAAATTCGTCCACACTTGGATTCCCACTCACATTCTTGGAAATGTGCTAACAGATCATCTACTCAGACCTTCAGGGGACTGCTGGGCTGGAAGGCGGCTTGCCAGACACTGGGATCCAAATTATCTCTCAGCTCAGAGTCCCCCAGCCTCCTTCAGAGAAAGTTCTGGAAAAGTCCGTCTTTGCAATGCACCATAAATCTTAAATTTCTACCGCCTGCCGGATGTGGTAGTGCAAGCCTTTAATCCCAGCAGCCCCAGAGGAAGAGGCAGGAGGATCTCAAGAGAACTGGAGCCCAGCCTGGTCTACATAGCTACTCAGAGACCTGGTCTCAAAACAAACAACAACCCCACCCACGGGCATGCTTTGGTGGTCAGGAAAGAGATGAGATAATGAGAACCTAGGGCGAGGTAGTCAGGCTGTGCAGGACGTAGTCCCTGTAGTCCAACCTCCAGGCTGAGTCTTGGGCGGCTGCGGTTTTTCAAATCTTCAGAATGATTGAAGGGGGAGGGAACACGTGAAGGTCACAAGGGCCCGGGAAGGCGGAAGGCAACGTGATCAACAAAAACAAACTTGCGACCCGGCTGCGCGTGACCGGAAAAGACGCTGCTTAACTTTTCTGTAACTGACTTTTCACCAAAGGTTAAAAAAGAAAAAAAAAAAGTGTTGACAACGTGCACGTGTGCGGCCCCGGGGGAGTGAGGAGGAGGCCAGGGTGCGCCCAGGCTGGTCCCGGAGAGCTAGCTGTACTCTACGAAACCTGGTCCCAGCCGCTTCAGCGGGAGCGCAATCCGCTCGCGCTTTCCAGTTCCGGACGGGAGACGGTAGTGGGGAGGACACGGATGCGGAGACAAGGGACAACAAGTTCAGCCTGTGGGAGGCGAGGTGGCCCGGCGACCCGGAGCCGAAGAGCTCCTCCCGGGGATAGGCGGGAAGCCGCTTCCGGGACTCCAGGGCTCCTCCAGGGACCCAGCTCGTCCTGGAGATGGGTGGGGAGCTGCGGGCTTCTCTCCAGGGAGCTCTGGGAGATGGGGACCCTCCGAGATGGAGAAGCTACAAGCTCTTCCCCTGGGGGTGCTGGAGGTGGGGTGCACCCCGGGACAAGGAGCTCTCCTGGAGGAGCTGGAGCCAGGGTTCACCTCGGGCTGGGAACTGCGGGCTCCTCTACTTAGGCTCCTCCCACAGGTAGGAAGGATGCTGCGGTAACCTTCCTGCGGTAACCACTGGAAACGCAGCTCTCTCCCTGGGCCGAGGGGCAAGCTCTTCCGCTCTGTTGAGGTATGCTGGAAGCTTATTCGCCTGCTCCCCGGCACCCGCACCCCTCTATTCCTCCTTCCTCACGACTCCCCGCGGGCTTGCCAACTCCCAGAGTCTGGGAGAGAGTGGACTAGTACCAAGAAAAGGCAAGCGCTCAGATGCTAATGGTCTTGTTTTGGTTCAGGCCAAGACAGACGTTTCCGGTCCTCCGCACTCTTCGGGGAGGTTTTGGTTTTGTGAGAAAAATCTTCACAGTATAATGCAGGCTGGCTTGGAGCTCATTGTGGAACCCTGGTTATCCTTGAACTCCTGGGTGACACTCCAGTCTTAGTCATTAAAGTGCTGGGATTTTAAACACAGCTAGCTGAAAAGCTTTTAAAGAGTGAAGTTAGTTTTTACTTTATATTATTTTAATAATGTTTGAATTTTTACTATATGCTTTAAAAAACTTTTTTATTGTGTATTGAAATTTTTCCTTGGAAGAATAAAGATGGTAGCGGGTTGTTCAAAGATAGTTAGGACCTCAAGAAGGGTGGGAGCCAGCACTTTCCAGGAAGTTGGAGGACCTTTGGCGAACTCAGAGCAGGCCTACAGGAGGTGGCTAGAGTGTCAGTCCCTGGACCTTGCAGCTGAGGGCCCCAGGAGGACTTGGCCAGCACAGGGAAGACAGCCCTACCTCTGTCTCCGGGAGTAGTTCAGCTAGTCTTTCACTGCTGCAGGTCGGAGAGCAGAAGTAAGGAGAGGAGGCCTCTGACATCCGGAGGGCAAAGGTCCCTTAGGGGGAGAAGGTGAGCTTGAGGGCGCAGCATTTTAAGGGGGGGGTCCCTATTGATATTTAAGTACTGGAGTGTGCTTTCCCACTTTCTGCAGCTGGCCTCTTCGGAGAATCACATCTGCTCCAGGATTCAGTGCACTCCCTTGGCAGCTTCCAGAGGGCGACACGCACGCGTGCGGGACACACACACACACACACACACACACACACACACACACACACACACACACACACACACACCACATTTTGTAGACGGGCTGTGCTGGATAGAAGCCATAGCCCAAATCCTGCCGTATCTGGTGGAATCAGAGCTGTGCACCTAAGAGGTCTCTTCTGAGACCAAGGAACGCTACAGCTGAGAAAGTGAACAGTTCACAGTTTGCTGCTGTCACTTAAAAATCGCCATTTTAGTTTACTGAGCACACGCTGTGTATGTAAGACACCTTGGAAAATCTGCGCAGACTGCCTCGTTGTTAGCTGTGGGAAAACAAGCCAGCCACAATACCTAAATTTAGTGTTTAAATGGGACATCTATGCCACAGCGTTACAGACATAAAGCCATATTTCGCAAACTCTGATATGTGTATGAGTCACTTGGAAAGGTTTAAGTGTACATTAATCTTTGTTGCAAAACATGATTGCAAAGATATAAAAATGTTTTGATAAAGCTGTCAATGTCTAGCCTTCAGTAGTGCTCAATAAGCAGTAATGCTTTTGAGTAGAAAAGTTTGGTTGGGGTTGACCTCAGATTTAACAGCTGGAGAACCAGCTATAAGGGATGTGGAAAGGGAGAGGAGAATGCCTGCGCCCCCACGTGGTGAATTCGTGAACTGCAATCACAGTGCTTCCTTGCTCTCCAGGCTTTTGGGGGGAGGGGGAGTTGAGTAACTCCAGTCTTTCTCCCACCGGCTCTGGCCTTAAGTAAGTTCTCTGGATGAGAGCATTAAAGCATTTGGACTATCAGATGGTCCCTGAGACCCCTCTGATCTGACTTTCCTTTTTCATAGCTAGATTGTCTTCAACTCTACCAGGCCGGCTGTTGGAGACCATTGACACAGACACTCATTCTTAGCAGCTGAACCCCTGTAACCCCACTGAACTCTCATAGGCTTGTACTTCCAGAAAGGGATGGAGGGATTGGCAGAAATTATCCAACCCTCATTAAGGTAACTAAGGCTTTCTTCAGGCTCCATTTTTCCCATCAAGCATTAGGGCACCCTAGACAGATTTGATGGTTAATCTGACAGACAGCCTTCTAACCCCAGACTATACCAGAGACTAAGAATTCAGGCTGGTCTTGAACATGTGAGCCTCCTGCCTCCACCTTGTGTGTGCTGGGGTATCAGGTGTATCCCACACCTGGTTTGTGCAGTGCTGAGGATCGAACCCAGGACTTCATGGATGCTAGGTAATCACTTTACTAATGAAGGTAAAGCCCCAATCTAAACCTTTCTCTTTTATGTCAGTTATCTCAAGGTTAATTATGGCAAGGGAAAGGTGGCAAACACAGTCAGCACGCCAAGCTTTGAGGACAGGGGTTCCTCCTAATAATTCTCTGGCCCCATTTGGTGCATATTCAGTGATGAGAAACTTGTTGCCATCAACCCAACCACACTCAGTCACAGCTAAGCTGCCTCCTGCTCAGAAGCTGGGGCCAATGCATATCCGACTGCCTATGGACTTAACCTGGCTCCCAGAGGGCTTTATCAGTCAGAAGTGTGACCATAAAGCTGTGTGATTTGTTATGTAGACTTGTCCCTTGAGAAAGTGATTTATCCTAATGACATCATTTTGTACCCTCTCCCTCACTTCTCCCTCCTCCCAACCATGTATTAACAATTTGGAAATGCATCTTTGTTGTTGTCAATGATGAATAAGATAATGTTCACCACCAGGCCCGTCTGCATCTTTTATAGTCTCTTGGATACAACAACTCAGGCTTCCTAAAGGATTGCAACAAGTCTGATGATCAAAGAGGCCAAGTTATCTTAACTAGAGAGAGGACCAGCTATGAGTGTATGCAGAAAGAGGCGTCTACTGAGACAATGTAGAATTTTGTTCTGAAATCCATTTTTAAAGAAAAGTGATGTATGCAGGGCAGTGGTGGCACATGCCTTTAATCCCAGCACTCGGGAGGCAAAGACAGGCGGGTTTTGAGTTCGAGGCCAACATGGTCTACAAAGCAAGTTCCAGGACAGGCTCCAAAACTATTGAGAAACCCTGTCCCAAAAAACCAAACCAAACCAAGTGATGTGAATGTTGTAAACAAAAATGCCCTAACAATTTGGAATCTCTCTTCTTACTAGGACTCACCTTACCTGATTGACAGTAACTCTCAGCTTAATGGGTTTGGCAATTCTTTTAAGAGTTGGTAAGTTTTACTTGAGCCAGGTCATGGTGGTGCATGCCTTTTGTCCTAGCACTTGGGAGGCAGAGGCAGGCGAATCTCTGTGAGTTCGAGGTCAGCCTGGTCTACAGAGTGAGTTCCATGTAGAGGTGAAAAAGAACTAACTCCCAAATGTTATTCTGACCACTGGTGTGCTGTGGATCAACTAAATAATTTTGAAAACACTTTAAAATGTTTTTCCGGTTTTACATAGAATAGTGTGTGTATCTGTGTGCCTGTGTGTCTGTGTGTGTTATTACTACTAGAAAATAACCAGAATGCCATGAGATCTGAGGTCCTGGATGCCTGGCAGATGTGGCATAAGCTGGTCCTGAAGGTGGGTGATATGTAAGCTCAGCCATGCCACAGGGACCAAATGACACATGATTGTTCCACGTTCCTCCTATTTCTGAGGTGAAGCAGAGAGGCAGGTGTGACCTGAGAAGGTGAAGCCAAAATAGATAAAGGAGACAATTGTCTTTGTCTCACTGGGATATTTGTCCCTTGGGGGCCACTCAGGATGTGTCCTACATCAGGAGACAGGAGACCGAGGACCATTCAGTTAAACAGAAGCACAAGCACTAAGACAAATGCCCTAAAATGTCCCCACTCACAGGGGATAGCTATGCGAGAAGGTGGGGACAGGAGCTTCAGCTGCGGCTGCTCCCAACCTCTCCAGGAAGCTGAGCCTGTCCTGACATCTTCCACTTCCATTCTCTCAGCAGCCTCTGCCACTAACTCCGTGGTGCCAACTGCCAAAGCTGTGAAGGGGGAAGTAGGTAGAGACAGTCCCTGCCCTTTGGTCTACTAAAAAGGGCGTGAGCCTCAGAACTTCTAGAAAAGAATTCCGAGGGAAAGAGGAATACAGATAAATTTATTAGTTAAATACTGATTTTACAGCCATTTCACCTTAAGACAATGTTAACAGGTTGTGGAGGGGGAGGCATGAGAGGGCAGCCTTGAGGGAGCAAACGGTGTAAAGGGTGATTACAACAATCTTGGTTCAAAGCTATTCTCTGCTACGGCCAGTAATGTTTCGGGGTGGGCTGGGAGTTTGGGGTACAATGGATCATGCCATAGTTGGCTACAGCTCTGTGGGTGATGAGGACAAGGAAGGATCTTTGGGGGCCCCAGGAATGGGGAGGGGAAGACGGCCAATTCTAGGAGAGCTACAAGCATGGCAATCCCATCAGGCCCTGAGACAGCTTCTATGTCACCTTTGTCCTCCCGCAAATCTCCTTCGGTTGTTCCTGCTTTGAATTTGTCTTGCAAACACTCTGGATTTCCTAGACAAAGGACCCATGCTGGAGAAAGGCCCAGATCCAGGTGACTGTTTGACTTGAGAAAGGCCATGGCCTGGCAGGCTCAGAGCAAGCAAGCTGGAGTCCTGGGAACAGGGTTGTGCTGTAGACACAACCTCCAGAGGGATCCAAGGGGCAGATGAGTGCAGTCACCAAGCTGCTTTGGTAGCAGGTTTTGTTCCTGTATGGAACCCCTGTGTGTGAAGGGGTTGAAAAAGGATGCTAGGCGCAGCACATGGCCCTAGCCTGCTACACAGCTGAGCTCTAGTTCTGCAGAGGATAGGAGATGTTCAGGCTGGAGAGCAAGGGTTTAATGCCGGAGTTCCTGGGAGAGGAGGAAGGGAAGGCATGACAGCTGGACTGTGGTCTGATGCATACCCTGTGTGATGGGTGATGTGCCTTCGCCACCGTCTCCCCAGGGAGCACTCGGTAACATCTGCACTGCATCCAGCGCTTCTGGAGTCAGATCTGGTATGGGGCATGCAGGCATATGCCATGCCTCAAGGGGGAGTGTTGGACAAGGGCAGGGCTGCCACGTCCAGTCCACAGCAAGTAGACACCCTGTGCAGGTTGGAGACAGTGTCTTGAAGCCTGGGACCCTACAGCCACCCTAGGAGCACAAAGAAAAAACCCACTACCTAGAACCACTGGGATGGAGAGTTGGGGTGAAGGAGATTAGGTCTCTGTCCTGGACAGGCAGGTGGAGAATGAGAAAGAGATCTCCTGCTCCACGGGAGAGCCTCATTGGGCCATGCTCACAGCGGAGGTGGGCGTGTCTCTAAGGGCACAGGCTCTTCCCAGGGCTCCACCTGGAAAAGGTGTTTGAAGAAACCCAGCACCCACATCCCTAAGTGATTGTCAACAACTTCAAGTTCTACCCAGTTGTTCTTCGGGAGTTGTTCCCAGACGAAGGGGCTGGCCAGGGTGCCCCAGCCTCAGACTTTGCTGGCCCCCAGGTCCCAAGTCCGAGCAGGAATTTGAAGAGGGAGGGGGATGATTACGCGGTAATTATGTCCCCGTGACTGTCAGCCAGGACCAGGCTGTTCCAAGAGTCCTGCTTGGAGCTGGCCTGTGATGTCTGAGTGACAGGAGATGCATAGCCTTGTGGGGAGAGCTTCAGAGCCGACAGCACTGGATGGATGGAGGGCCCATGGCCGGACACAGTACTGACAGAGAATGCCTGGAAGGCAGAAAGCAGAGTGAGCCAGTAGGATGCTCCTGGGGGCCCAAGGACCAGGTCTGGGGAGAGGGTGAGGGAGTAAGCACTCAACTGCTTGTCTGGGCCCAGCTGCAGGGGTCTGTGTGCTTCCCCAGGGCTCCCGAGCACAGTGTAATTAGGGCCATAACCCAGGAGTTTTGTGCAGCTGTGCTTTCTCAGAAGTCTCTGACAGCCATAGGAGACACTCTTATCACCACTTCCGGGTCAGATAGAGGTCTTTCCGGGTCAGATTGAGGTCATCCTCTCCATCCTGAAGGGGTCCTAGCACTTTTGTTTCTGTGGAATCAGGTTCTCTCTGGTTCACTCCGAAGGTAGAATGCTCAGACAGCCGCACACACTTAGAGGTAATGGGGCTGGAAAAGGGAAACTGTGACTTCCTCATCCCCAAAGAGGCAGAGGCACTGGGTGCCATCATACTTTCAAGAGGGCATGGTCCCCTGCTGGGCCATTCTGGAGGCTCTCAGGGAGCTGGAACTTATGAAAATAGCTTTTTTGCCCACCTCTCACCCAAGCCTGAGCTATGCTAACAGGGTCCTCCTGCCTTCCCTGAAAAGCCTTCAAGGCCAAGGTCAAAGCACTTCTGACTCTAGAGTCCAAGTTTGCTTCCAACGGCAACACCCAAGTCTGACTCAGGGAGTAGTTGGTGCTTTCTGTCACATGCATCCTGGGTGCAGTCCCTGTGTCCTTCTCCTTGTTCCCAAAGGTCACAGCCCAGGGAAGATGCTAAATATGTGGCATTCTTTGTGTCTGAATCACCTCAGCTGGACAAGAGGTACCAAGGACTCAGAGGCTGGGCTATTTGGAGCTCAGCGGCTCAGGGGCAGGTTACAGCTCACCTCCCAGGGCTGGGCAGGCCACCAGGGATCCGGAATCTACTTTCTTATTAGCCTCGTCACCACACCCACCTGGGATATGGAGGTGCTGTGCCCATAGTGAGAGGACAGCCCAGGCTCTGTCTTGATGGGGCGCATCTCTTCACTGCTGCTGCTGCTGCTGCTGGTGGCATTGCTGGAGTTGCTGGAGGCACTGCTGGTGGGAGGGAGGCTCTCACCAGATGGACCTGCAAGGAGGCAGAGTCAGGAAACTCAGTCCAGCTGCAGGGACGGAAGCCCTAGTTACATTGGCTGGGAAGAAAAGTAGGTATCCTTAGGGTGAAGAACAGCCGTTCTCTGATGGACAGCAGCATCAAAATCCCAAGGAGACTATTTCACGTTCTTAAAACAGTGTCCGCTGTAGTCCAGGCTAGTCTCAAACTCACTATGTAGTTAAGGATGCCACCGAACTGGTATTCCTGCCTCCACCTCCTGTGTGCTGGGATTACAGGCCGATGCCACCACACCCAGTGTATGGAATGCTGGAGATTGAAGCCAGGGCTTCCTGCGTGCCAAGTACTCACTGAGCTACATCCCCAGCCAAGGGAACCTTTGCAAAAGACTCAGTGATTCCCTCATGACCCTAGATCCATAAGCCCAGGAGACCACATTCTGTTTTGGGGATTCCACACTCTCAGTGTAGTTTTTCAACGTAATTACTATGTATTTCAGGAGACCGCCAGAGGGTGGGGACAACAACCTCCAATTAACTATATTAATTTCTCTCTGGCAAAATGTGAACACTGCTTGGGAGAAGCGGCGATGACGAATGGCCTGTGCTGCTGCAGAACAGGTCCTGCTACAGAATTTATGGTCCTGAATTCCGACTTAGGAGTTGAGGACTCTACACCCGAGCCCAGGGGCTCCGCTGCAGTCCTTGTCCGGGAGGCAGAAAGAGGTAGGACAGGACCCGACCCGTGAGGAGTGGCAGAAAGTTCAGGTAGGAAATACTTCTTCCAGAAGTCCCTGTTTAATGTAGGAACCTAGAATGCCAGTCATGGCTTTTGTGAGTCTGCCTGCCTGGGGTGAGAAGGTGATCTGTCTATCACATCAGCCAATTCATTCCCTCTGCTGAAGCCAATCAAATCCCAATTTGGCAGTGTGGAGCACAGAAGGCTCTGGGTAGGGGACATTAAGGGAATATTAATGACACTCTTCTCTCTCTTTCTCTCTCGTGTGTGTGTGTGATTTATTTTATTTTATGTGCATTGGTGTTTTGCCTGCATGTCTGTCTGTGTGAGAGCGTCAGAAGCCCTGGAACTGGAGTTACAGACAGGTGTGAGCCCGCATGTGGATGCCAGGAATTAAATCTGGGTCCTCTGGAGGAGTAGCCAGTGCTCTTAATGGCTGAGCCTTTCCCCAGCCCTGTAACCCTCTTCTTTCTAGAAATTAAGAAGGCATTGCCATTAAATGGGCGGCTCGTGCCTATAATCCTACAATTTAGGAGGCTGAGGAAAAGGGTCATGAGGTCAAGGTTACTCTGAGCCACGTAGAAACTCTGAAGACAGAACAACATATTGAACAGACTATTGATCCCGGAGTGAACATTCCAAATCCCAGCCAATACCAATGTGATTTTAAGCCATTACCCTCAAGAGCCCCAGTTTGCTTATTAGGAAGACAGGCTGCTTCTGTCAGGTCTTTTTTTTTTTTTTTTTTTATATTTATTTATTTATTATGTATACAATATTCTGTCTGTGTGTATGTCTGCAGGCCAGAAGAGGGCACCAGACCTCATTACAGATGGTTGTGAGCCACCATGTGGTTGCCGGGAATTGAACTCAGGACCTTTGGAAGAGCAGGCAGTGCTCTTAACCACTGAGCCATGTCTCCAGCTCCCTTCTGTCAGGTCTTGAGGGGATCCCTGCAGGAATCTGTGCAGGTTCAGAGCTCTATGTGACATTAATGTACCCCCAATTACAGATCAATCTCTCAGGAGCATGCCTAATGAGAACTTGTCTGCTTTGATCACAGCATCAAAGATGGGGCCAATGAACATCACTCTCTCAGGCCGCACACTGGTCCAGCCAATCTACTGCAAGGAGTCTACTGCAAGGGCAATCATTCTACGGCTTCATGGGTCTGGCTTCTTTACTGGGTTATTTTCTGTCCTGAGAGAAGAGGATGGAGGAGGCGGTTACCACCATACTCTGGCAGCCTACCGAGGCAGACATGGTTCTCGAATGCTCTGGGAACTCCTGACTCGTTCACATGCCTACACACAGATCTATTCCTCACCTGCTGTTGTCTTAGATTTATTCAGGTTCTTGGGTTTTCGTTTTCTGGTTTGAATCCCCTCCTTCCGCATTGCAAGAGGCCTAGGTACCTGAAGGGTTGAAAGTTACTATATTTAATATATCAATTTCCCTTTGTAGATGTCTGCTATGGTCTTGAAACTCTCTTCCTCCCTCCCTCCCTCTCTCTCTCTCTCTCTCTCTCTCTCTCTCTCTCTCTCTCTCTCTCTCTTTCTCTCTCACACACACACACACACAAATTAAATGAAGGTTGTGCTGTGGTGTTGAAACACACACACTCTCTCTCACACACATACATTAAGGGAAGGTTTGTAAAAGAAGAAGCATGTGGATTCTATTCTTGAGGAAAGACAAGTGAGACCTGCAGAACAGAAATGAAGGAGGCTCCTGTCAGGCAGAGCTGAGGGCATGAGAGGGGCGTAGGTAGTGCATAGGCCTGGCAGGGCAGGGCAGGGCATTGACTCACCCCATGGAGCTTCATGTAGAGGCCACAGGCATTGCACACAGGCTCCCCCTCAGCATTGCGGCGCCACAGCGTGGTGGTGGTGGTCTGACAGTTGGCACAGGAGAGGCCTACCCGGCGGGAAGCAGACTGCAACATAGATTGGGGTACGGTATGAATGACCTGGACACCGTCAACAGAGCGTGTCTTCCCCAACATGGAGCTCATGGATGCCAGTGTCTGAGTGTGCTTGGGGCGAGGAACTTGATGGGCCTCAAAGAGGAAGCTTCAGAGTGTGTGTCTCTCTCTCTAGTCCCCTTCCCGGGATACACCAAAGTGGGTTGGTATTGATCAGAGTCGGGTGGGAAGATGAAGAGGAGGAGGAGGAAGGGAGAAGGAGGAGGAGGAGAAGGAGAAGAAGAAGAGGAAGGGGAACAGGAGAAGGATGGAGGAGGAGGAGAAGGAAGAGGAGGAGGAGAAGAAGGAGGAAGAGGAGGAAGAGGGGGAGGAAGAGGAAGAGGAGACACGACACAGGCAGCAAACACCTGGCCCCATTCCAGGCCTTCCTAGCCAGGACCCACACCCACTGCTTTGCCTTCTTGGAATCCTGGTCTTCAAGGATCAACTGAAAATAAAACAACTTCTGCTTTATGTTGACCTTTAAGACAAAGGGACTGAGATCAAGGAGGCCGGATCTGGCTCCCTGTGGCTGGTGCCACTAACCTCTCTGAGCTTCATTTTCTACTATTGCATGATAGGTGTGATGAGGGTGGACTAGCTGAGCCAGCATCTTTGAAGCAAGCTGAAGATCACTCTAAAGGTGTGAGAAGCTCCCTCCTTCCTCCCACCTACCTAACCCCTCAGCTCATATCCTCCAATTCCAAAATTTAAAGCTGGGCAAGAGTCTCAAAGTCTGGTGCAGGGAAGACAGGTGAAGCTGGCTGCTCTCCAGGCAACTGGACCTAAGCCATAGGTGTGCTTGCTTACCAGCCGGCGCTGAGGCTTAATGAGGGGTCGGTTGATGCCGTTCATCTTGTGGTAGAGGCCACAGGCATTGCACAGGTAGTGTCCTGTCCCATCTCGCCTCCAGAGCGGGGTGGACATGGCCCCACAGTTGACACACTCTCTGCCTTCTGAGAAGTCATCAAACATATCTACTGGGGGAGGACACAGGAGAAAGGGAACACAAATGATTACTTTCGTTTTGCTCGGAGACCTTTCCTCTGGAACGTAGGGCCCGAGGTCTCCCCAGAAGATTCATTCTTCCTCGGTCAGGACTGCAAGGCAAGTGGGTGCCACTGTGTGCCGTCCAGATGCAGCAGAAGTCATCAGCTCCCTAGGTGATAGGGGACACTTCTGAAAACCTGCTCAGACCTTTCTCTTCATTTTCTTTCTCAGAATTAT
Organism: Ondatra zibethicus; assembly: GCA_004026605.1. Classification (NCBI taxonomy): domain Eukaryota; kingdom Metazoa; phylum Chordata; class Mammalia; order Rodentia; family Cricetidae; genus Ondatra; species Ondatra zibethicus. The sequence goes on from PVIU01000616.1 coordinate 184,916, forward strand.
GACCATGTGATGGTTTGGACACGAAATGTCCCCAGAGGCTTATGTTCTGCACGCCTGTTCCCCAGCTCATGGGACTATCCGGGGAGACTGTGGAACCCAGTTAGGAGGTGGGGCCTGCCTGACAGAAGTCGATCGCTCAAGGTTATAATTCCAGGACCCTTGTTCTATTCCTGTTCTCACTGCCTTCTGGTCTACTGCACTCCGAGAAACCTCCACAGTATTGTCATCCCATCCATTCTCACATGCCTCACTCACCACGGTAGACCAAATCCCTATGAAATCATAAGCTAAAATCAATCTGTCTTCTGTTAAACAATTTCTCTTGGTATTACAGTCATAATAATTGCAAAAGTAAATCATACAGATTCTTTTTCCTTTTGGATAAATATATTTACATCATAGGAGAATTAGTATTGAAACATGTAAAGAAAGTACGGGTCAGTATTTTGTGAGCATGTTATTTTATTCTATCTTTTGTAAGACTTTCTATGTTGTATTTTGTGAGCATGTTATTTTATTCTATCCTTTGTAAGACTTTCTATGTTGACACATACTTTTGTCTAGTTGAGGTCAAGCGATATGGCCGAGCCTATCTTGCTTTGCTCTGTTTGCTTAATGCCCTAATGTGTTACCACATTAGAAATGTATTATAAACTCATTTCAGCACGGTATAATATTAGCCCATCATTGAAATGTGCCCCCCCCACGTCTGCTCTTCAGTAACTGCTTAATCTCTGTCTAGTTTCTGATATTTGTTCTGTAAACACTGGTCTCTTTGTACATACATCTGTGATGAGTTTCTATTTCCGACTCCGAGTTCTATCCTAGAAGGAGAGTTTCTAGGTCACAGAGACTAGGGTTCTATTTACATTCTTAACTTTATCGTTCACTTAGTTTTCCTCCTATGACAGTTAGCTGGAATTGCCCACTCGACACCTCAGAACTATTATCAACTAGAATTACCTCAGGAAGGAGTCTCAATGAGGAATGGCCTACATGGGACTGGCTGTGAGCATGTGTATTGTCTGAATTAAGTTCATTGGTATGGAAAGACCCTGCCTAGTGTAGGCAGCACCATTCCCTAGGCAAGGATTCCTGAACTGTTCAAGAGTAGAGAAAAGGAGCACAAGCAAGCATGCACGCAAGTATGCATGCACCTTCTCTCTGCTCTTGACTGTGAACATGGCGTGTACAGCTGTCTCAGGCTCCTGCAGCTGTGACTCCCTACAGTGATGGACCTGGACTTGTCACCTAAAGCAACCCCCTCTCTTCTCTTTCTCTTTCCCTTCCTTCCTTCCTTCCTTCCTTCCTTCCTTCCTTCCTTCCTTCCTTCCTTCCTTCCTTCCTTCCTTCCTTCCTTCCTTTCTTTCTGTCAGAGTATTTTATCAGTAACAGAAACGAAACCAGGATAGTACTTTTAACGTATATGCGTGATCTTGCCTTTTGTTCTTTTTTCTTGTATGTGGCACACACAGTAAAGACACCTAATAGAATCCATCAAATGTGGGTGTCAGCCCTCCACAAGAAGGCAGCCTTCATCTGTCACCCTCTCATTGGTGAAACCCTCGCGTCCCTTCTCATTGCCCGAGTGAGAGAGGTAGGGTTGGTATTCGCACTCCCTTTGACCTCTATAAACCCTGCTTGGAAGAAGTCTCTCTGACTCATGCCATCTACGTTTTCTGTCTCTAAGCACAGCCACCTTGGTCTCCAGACTGCCTTTGTCCTGATACCAAAGGCAATGCTCAGCTCTTCTCTGGAGAAGTCATCTGCACCCCTTCGAAGGCGGAATTAAAGGTCGGCCCCTCCTTCAGGCCCCAGCCCTGGGGTTTAAGGCTGTACATTTTTCAAGCTTCACTCTTCAGTGAATGCTCTAAGGGAATGTTGGCTGGAAGAGGGTAGGGCGCCCTCTCCATAACTCCGGGCACGCAGTCATTTACACCTGCAAAAGGTGGCAGCGTGTCCATACCAAGCAAACAATGTTACAGGGGCTGTTTGCTCAGGCAAGGAGCTTAAGTAAAGCCAGCACGGAGAGGCTATTTTTACACCTCTGTCACACTGAAGGCCCTTCATCAAGGTCACCTGCCTCCAGAGGTGACTCTTGTCCATGGCTTACTCTCTGCTGGGCCATCACCACCAGCACCAGCACCTTGTTGGTGGCCTGCCAGCCTTGCTCTTTCCTTTCCAGCCGTCTGAAAGCAGTAGAAAGACCAGGAATTCCCAGAACCAATAGCCGGCAGGGTTGAGAACGAGCACTGGCAGCTCTTTGTTTGCCATGGACACTGGCAGCTCTTTGTTTGCCATGGACACTAGATGGCACTACAGCCTCAATTGAACCAAGACCACAGACTCTAGGTTACTCTCACCTAGGGAGAAAGGCTCATTGTTTTAGCCCAAACCTACTGCAGTCCTTTAATTCTATTTTCCTTTACCTAGAAAAAGAGTTATAGTCCAAGGATGGCAGAGTATAAAATACACTCCTATTCAACCATCAAGAGGCTTCCCGTGATCTGTGGACAATGTCACCTCATCTGGACCATTTTAACCATCCTGTACTACAGAAGAAAACCCGAGATCCTTTCATTTCAGCTCATCAATGTCTCAGTCTGTTCCTCCAACAGGTAAAAATGCTCGCAGAGGTTTCTCTCTCTGGTTCATTTAAGCTCTCTGGTAAAAAAAACCCTTTGCGAGTTGTTGCTGTTTTTGAGAGGGGAGGCCCCACTTTTCTTCACACTGAGTACATTACACGTGTGCATATATCATTGAAGGAATTAATAGCACCCGTGGGTACATCCTGTCTGTCCCTCAGTTACCCCTCCCCGCTCTGAGGACTCAGCACAAAGGTTAACCTGGGAAACTCAGGTAAGGACACCTCAGGTTATGCCTTCTAGCAACTGTTTTCCTACCCAGATAAAGTCACCAGGCATTGGCAAATGTGTATTTGACACCCACAAATATTTACCAAACACCTGTGATTGAAGCAGGACAACAGATGCCACAGGAGTGAAGAGGGTGCCTTGCTCTCGGGGTGCTAATGATCTAGTTTAACAGACTGGACCTGGGAATCGATAGTGAGCGATAAGATGAAGCATTCCGTTTTCAAACTCCCAATTGAGTGTGGGATTTGTGGTAGATACCATTGGTCTCAGACAGGAAATGTGCAAGTCCAACCCAGATAGACCAGTCAGTGTAGCTTGGAAGCCAAAGGAGGGAACTGGGCAGGAAGCAAAGACCATGTTTCCTCAAGATGCCTAGCCAGGCACACCTGTGTACATATTCCACCACGAAATCTTACTACCCCAACCAGTTCAATGAAATGTTATGTGGAATTTTTATTTCAAAAAGAGAGATTTACTTTATGCATATGAGCACTTTGCCAACATATATGCATCTATGTATGTATGTGCACCATGTATGTGCGCCCTGTACTTGCAAAGGTGAGAGGGCATTAGACCCCCCCTCCACCAGAGCTAGTGGTACTGGTGATTGTGAGCCACCATGTGGGTTCTGGGAACTGGACACCAGTCTTCTGCAAGAGCAACAAGTGGTCTTAGGCACCAAGCCATCTCTCCAGCCCCTATATGGAAACTGTAAGTGATCAGTACGGAGGACCTAGGACGGAAGAGCACAGTGCTGACTCTGGCATGCAGAGTGACAAAGGTGTCCTGTAGAGTGATGGTGGCAAAGCCTAGAAGAGAGGAACTTCAACTGGACTCTAGTGGGACTTCTGTTTTCATGAAAGCGCCGGTCTAAAAAATCATAACTACTTATTTTTAAAATTCTGGTTTAGAAAACAGAGAAATCAAAAACAGCACCTCTTACTCTTCCTCAGGAAAAGCACAGGGTGTAACTTTCCAGAGGGCAAGTTGAGGGCCCAGCCGTGTGGCTCCAGCCAGTGACAGCCTGTCTCCCAATCCCACCCCTGTCCAGTATAGGCACTGGTCCACCCACTGGGGAGCAGTGGGAATTCAACCCCGGAGAGTGGGTCAGTATCTCTCCACTCTAAGAGGACAGTCTTGTAATAATAGCTGTAAAGTACTTTGCAAATGAGAGGAAAACTCACAACAATGGCTGTGGAGTGCTCTGCAAACACCCAGTGAGATAACGATGACCATGACGGATTATTGTTCTGTGGCTGGAGAAGAGGGGCAGAGGGAGGGAGAAAGACCAGGGACAAGGGAGAAATTTGGGAGACGTTGAGAGAAGACTTGGAAATCTAGTGCTTTCTGGCATGGATGAGGCCAGACTCAGATCCGTGGGGTTCCCAACTCAAGTTTGAGACTGCAAGCTACAAACACCGTAAGTGAAAGTTCACACTCTCTGCCTAGTTCTCAGGAGCTGCTCATGAGAAATGGAATATTTTCCTAATCCCAAAGACAGACATCTAACTCCCCACTATCATCCTGTGCCCTACTTTAAACATCTCTTTTAAACAGGAATACATTGCTGCAGGACGGATATTCCTAGAAATCATGGCACACTACAAGTGCCTGGAAGGAAAAGGGGGCCCTGATTTCCCCAAGGCTGATGCAATCAAAGGTAGGGACTCCGAACTACCCCTGACCTGCTCCATTCCTCCTGCAGAATGCATCCACCTGGCTCTGCAAACCCCGGGAAGCAAATGGGGGCTGGGAGAAGGACAGAAGGAGTGGAAAAGGAGAGAGAAAGGGAACAGCAGGGTCGTGGCTAGCAGCCCCCCTCTGGGCACTGTGGAGAGCAGTCTGTCCCTTGACCTTGGGGAAACAATCCCAGGTAGCTGCTGCTGCCTTGAGTTTGCACTTTGAGTGTCACCCAGGCCCTAATCTGCCCTGGGTGTGTCCTTCAGTCTTTTGTCTGCTATTGGAGAGCTGAGTCTTGAGTCAGAGTCCATGCTGGAAGAACCCTTGCTCTATGTTTGGGTAGCAACTTGATGCAGTGTCTCCTTTTACCCTGTGTCTATTATCTACTGACCCCTTGACAAGTGCTGGACACATGTGCATGGCAGAAAAATTGGAGCAAAATCTCTGTCCCAAGGTGTATGCATTGACCTAGCTGAGAAGACACAGCTCAAAACAAATAATTCTCTTAAGTGTGGCACACTGCTATGAATCTGGCCTTCAGTACCCTCTCTCCACTTCCACTGTCCTAGGTCACTGAGTCTTCTATTCAGAGAACAGTGGTACACCACACAGTGATGATGCCCATTCTCAGGGCAGCTAGCTCTCAGGGCTAGGAAAAGAGCCAGAGGAGAAGAGAATTCAAAAAGGAGAATCTTTGGGGGTAAAACAAGGCACAGTCTAGGCAGGGTGCAAAAGGACCTTTCCCGAGGATCAAGGGACTTCAGGAGAGAAGTCTCCAACCCCACCCCAAATATCCCATGTTGAACCCCAACCTCACACAGATCCAAGGTTCAGCAGATTGGGCCTGCGTTTCCGGACAGGCCTCAGTTCATCCTCCGTGGCTGGCGCCTGGGTCTGGGGCACAAGAAACAAACAAACCCCGGGGTTTTTCTGGCAGACACTGAGTTTCATTTCTCTGGGCTTCATCAGGCTGCAGCAGAAGCCCATGACAGGAAGCTGGCTGGCCATGAGGGCCACAGCTCCAATGGTGCTCTGATGGGATTGAAGTACCTATTTTAGAAACCCTGGGACTGTGGAACAGAAGTGGTTACACAGCCAGGCCTTGGGGGTGAAGCCCGCCCTAGCCTCTGCTTCTGGTGCTGAGAAACATAATGCCAATGTCCATGTGGGGACTCTAAAATGTGACTCGAGTCTTAAAGCATCATATACAGGCAAGGACATTCTGGAAGGAAGGGAGGGAGGGAAGAAGGGAGAGGGAGAAATGCATCAAAGTGAAGAGGAAGGAAAGAAGAGGGGAGGGGAAGTTAGGCAGGAGAGGAAAACTGAATGACTGAAGAGAACGTCTTCAGCTATTTCTAAGAGCTAATACTCACACACTGCAGGCAGGCAGCAGGCAATTGTGTCACTGCAGCCATGAAGGCAGGAGTAAGCAACTATTTTTCCTCCCTCAGAAAATCCGACAATCCCAACTACCCTTCTCCTACCTGGCCTGTCACTGTTGGGTTGGGGTTAGAGGTTAAGGACAGGGAGCACCTGAAGAATGGTCTATAGCTGTGGCTTAGAAACCAGAGGTGCCATCTGCTACCTCCTGATTTTGGGGCTTTGCTGCCTGTCCCAACCCTCTCTGCCCAGGGCCTAGAGATGGCTGTTGTCCAAAACTCAGTCTCAACAGGATGTGTTAGCAGGAGAGCCTAGAGAAGTCCAGGACCCAAACATACTGTCTTCCCAGCTTGTCTGGTCTCAGAGACTTTCAGAGGTAGATCCACGGCATTGCTCTGCAGGGTGCCCACTAGAAGAATGCTTCCCTGCCTTCACCACTGTTGTGAGAAGATAGATCTTCGGGAATATAATGAGAAAAGGCTTCCCTGGAGTGGAGCGCAGGATCCACCACAAAACTCCAGGAGACTCAAGAGGGCCTTAGACCATGCCCTTGGGCCTCAGTAATGACTCTGTCCTGGACCCCTGTGCTCTGCAGAGCTGGGCCCATGCAGGACATAGGAAATACTATGGTATCAAAAAAATATAACGTCCAGACCCTCCCAGATAGGGTGCTCATAGGATGCCAAACACGTGGCTCAAAAATCCTGCCATCCCTGTTTCTCTGACGAGGGGTAACATCCTGGAGCCCTCTAGGCTTCAAGGTTATCAACTATAACCAGTTGATAGTTCAACTATACCCACGGTGTCCTGATGAAAACCAGAAAGTGGGGTGCATGCACTTTCATGACTCTTCAGAGGCAACCAAGGTCCAGAGAAGACAGGTGACCTGAGAGTGAGCACCACTCGCAGAAAGGTCAGTGACCTGATCTTGTCCTCCCCCACACCACACTGCTGTCCTCTAGGTCACTCCACCTGCCGTGCCTCTGCACACAACATGAGCTCAGTGTACAATGACCCGTGGGACTCGACAAAGATCTGAACCTCCAGGTGTCTCATGGGGCAGAAGATCCCCAGGAGAGCGGGACCAATTTGAGTGACACTCTGTCCCTGGCCATACTCATACTGGTCTGGGAGAGCTATCTACGCAGCAGAGGATCGCAAGTACCCAGCTGCATGCCCATGTGTAAGCAATGTGTGTGCACGTGTACCTGTGTGTAACAAATGTGTGTCTGTGGGAAAGGACACCACACATCACACTAACCACCACCCCAACAATTCACTGGAATATTCTCCACAGGAGGATATTTTTATTTTAAAATATTTTCATGGCAAAATATGGAAATGACCCAAGTGCTCAATGATCGGGAGCAAGAAATAAAAATAAGTTTCAGTCAAGAAATAAAAATTTGGAGATTAAAAAATGTATTATATATATTTAATATTATATTAAAATATTGGGATTTCCTTCCTCAAACATGACTTAAAGTAATTAAGTAGGCAAGCAATTAAACAAGTCAGTCTTCTTAGCATGTGAAGGATGGGAGATGTCTACTCCCCCCGCCCCCCCCACACCCCGCCTTTAACTCTTTGGATATTCACATCTCAAAATAGACAGAAAGAGCCAGCTGGGGTGGTGCACATCTGTAATCCCAGCACTTGGGAGGTGGAGGCAAGAGGAATAGGTATTCAAGGCTACCCAAAGCTATATCTCAATTGTACAATTGTATTATCCTGTAAGATACATGAGACTATCTCAGAAGACAAGTAAATAGGGGCCTGTGAGAGAGGGAAGCTGGTAAAGTCACTTGCTGACAAGTCTGATGACCCAAGTTTGATCCCTGGAACCCACATGATAGGAGAAAACCAACTCCTGGAAGCTGTCCTCCGACTTCCACAGGGGTGCCATGGTGTGCCCATGAGTGGACACAGAATAAATAAACAAAGGGGCAGTAAATGCCTCCCACAAAGGACCAGGATCCTCCTGTCCAGAGCAGTAAACTCATCAGGCTCAAGTATCCACGATGGCATTGTGTTTCCTGCAGAGGAAAGGGAAAGCTCTCTCTACAGGGGACAGTTCCAGCAAGGGTGAGAATAGAATACAGTTTATCAAAGGATGCTGCCAACCACACTGTGGACAAAGTCCAGCACTGGTCCCGTCTCCTCCAGTCACTGGGTGTGTGCCAATGGCCCTTCCCAGCCTACCTCCATCTTTTCATGGTGCCCTGGGGAGGGGGTGAGCAACAAGCCTCCCCGACATGATGAGGAGCGTGGCAGGAGGCATGACCCAGCCCAAGGGGCTGGCGACTTGACAATATCATATCACAAGTATAAACGGTGTGTGCAATTTGATCCAACTATTCCACTTCTAGATGTGTATGCTGTGAGTGCACGGACCCTTGTGTAAATGGCTTCTAAGGAGGAAATTCATTTTCTGCGATAGCAGAAGATGGGGAAGCCAGCCCGGATATCCTTCCATGTGGAATGGTTGCTTCAGTGAGCACACATACCATAGCCGGGAAGCCTGGAGAACTCTGCATTGATTTGACAGCCTTACCAGTTTATGTTGCGAGTACAGGACAACACATACAATGCCTCTCACCAAAGGGAGGTATAACCTAGGGATGAGTCTGTTTATATTCACGGTGCAGATGTGGAAGGATGGAGCAGGTACAGTAAAAAGTCACTTCCAGAGAGTCATCTTGGTGGCTCAGGGAGATGTCTCATTTAATGCATCCTTTTGTACTGTGAGTTTATTCCCAACGAGCAGTGAGTACTCTGCATGGTCAGGAATGTGACTAACTATGCCCCCAGACTGGCATCACCTCTGTATAGCAGTAGGATTTTGAAGCCAGGCAGGCTTCACGTTCTGATTTTCCCATAAAAGCATCCTATTTCACAAAGTGAGAAAAGGGAATCCTTTCTCTAAGTGCTTACTTAGAGAAGCACTCTGCTGTCCTTTCTCTGTTCCTTCATTCCACACCAGAGCCCCATATAGTGACACAGGCAGACACAGTTTTAATAGCCTCCCTCGCCTGTGCATGGAACAGTTATGCAAGCGCACATGGCCCCCAGTACCAGTGGCTCTGCCTGACGTCTCCAGCTCGGTTACACACATGCACATACATGACCCTAGCTCCTTTACTAGAAAGCCTGAGACCGGACTTTCCTCGGCAAGGCTTCAGCCAGGCCACCATGACCATTTGCCTCTGCACCCGTGTAAGGAGCGCTGCAGGCTGGCAGCCTAGACGGAAACACTGAACAAATTGCCGGGGGCGCTCCCCTGGGGATGAGACAATGGGTCTTCGGAGAAAGCCTTTTCCTCCCAGGCTTGCAGCCACTGTCAGAAAGAAAACAACTTCCTCTCTCGGACAGAATGGCAGCAGCCAGCCAGCCAGAGGGGAGATTTATGGAGATATAATGTGACCTCTTTATTGCCCTGGACACTTGGGAGGTGTTTCAGGGGAGATTTACGCCTTTTCGAAGGGGAGGGAGGGGAGCCAGGGTGCTGAAAAGTATCCACCAAGTCTGCTTTCCCCTGTTGGGGTTTCTCAGGGATTACTTAATCAAACCAAGGTTAAGCCCCAATCGCCTGCACTTAACATCTCCCGCTAATGTACCCAGTTACCCTGAAACGCTGCAAGCTTTCTGCATGAAATATGGAGTCTGATGGGAGTGGGCAAGGTTCTGTTCAGTTCTGAGTACAGTGAACAGAAAGCAAAACCAAAAATAAAACAAACCAACTGCATCCTTCTATAGGCTCAGGAGATTGTCACACACACCTTTGTAGCCCTCCCCCGCCCCGCCCCGCCCCGCTATAAAAGAGGGTGTTATAGAGAGGACTAAGTTTGGGGCTGGGAAGATAGCCCTGCTGTTAAGAACACTAGTTTGATTCCCAGCACCACAGGGATCTGGTGTCTGCTGTAACTGAAATTCCAGGGAATCCAACAGTCTCTTCTGTGCCCTCCAAGGGCATCAGGCAGACAGATGGTGCACAGACATACACGCCAGCCAAACCGTTCATACACATGAAATAAATAGATAATCTGTGACTAAAGCTCTCCCTCCCTAACTTGACAATTATTCAAATTAATAGATCAAATGCTGTCTGCACATTGCTCTTTCCACAGTGAGAGGTTTTTTGTTTGCTTGTTTTGCTGTGGTTGTGGTTGTTGTTTGTCATTTGTTTATAAGCTGTAGAAACCTTTCTTTAAAGAAAATCAAAATTAAAATAACTTCAAAACACAGCTGGTTAGTAAAAGGGTTCCCAGTCTTTTCCCATCCACATGGCATGGCCCTGAGGAAGGTCCACCAACCCCTAGAGGGCACTGTGGGCAGCAGTGTCCTTGTTCTCTACCGTTAAGGTAAGACTAATGCTTGCCAGTTCCATTATCAGAAACTTACCAGACTTGAAGACAAGGGCCATGGAAACCTATTGCAGAAGCAACCAGAAGTGGGAATGTTTACCACAGTTGGTTACCTCTCTTCAACTGGTCTCCACTTGAAAATGAAGTCTGTAGAAAAGATGGTTTCTGACTTCCTGCTTGCTGAGCCACCTGACTTGACACTCCATTACAATGCTCCAGATTAATATACTTTTAGGTTTTCTTCTCCTGATTTATACCTAAAATTTTGTATTTAAGCTATATAAATTAAAATTGCTATAAAAACTCCAACTATGTTTTAAGAGAGAGTGTCACTTTTTTTTAAGTCTCTCCTGTCACCAGTGTCCATCCCTAGTAATGGTGGTTGACAAGTTTATATTTTTCTTTTCTTTTTTCTTTCTTTTTTTTTTTTTTTTTTTGGTTTTTCGAGACAGGGTTTCTCTGTGGCTTCGGAGCCTGTCCTGGAACTAGCTCTTGTAGACCAGGCTGGCCTCGAACTCACAGAGATCCGTCTGCCTCTGCCTCCTGAGGGCTGGAATTAAAGGCGTGCGCCACCACCGCCCGGCCAAGTTTATATTTATCAATATGTCTATTTTCTTAATTATAATTTTTATTTTTAGGAAATTTTTAAATTATAGAAAACTGCCAGATGGTACAATGTAATATAATCTTGTACTTTTTAAAATTTTTACAGGCATGCTTCATGCTGTACAGTGAGTTTATGCTTACTTAAAAAAATAAACCATCTCAATCACTGAATAAATGAGAGCACAGCAAACAATGGCACCCACCACCTGGCACTGTCAAATCTTCATTACTTTGTCATATTGTTGTTTGCTTCCTATTCCTTTTTCCAGCCCTGGGGATTGAATTCAGGCCTCCTACACGCTAAGTACATGTCCTACTGCTCCGCTACCTCAGGTCCTGCTTTGTATAGTTTTACATGAACAGAGCATTGCAGATGTAGCCCCTTCCCTTTATGAGCTGTAATTCTGTCTCAGATCCGCTCTCACAGCGTGGACCCGTTGTCTGTACTGCCCGTGTTTTCATCATCTCAATCCATCACGTTTCCTTAGCCGCCTTCTCATTGAGACAATTTGTGCCCCTCCAGCACTCAATTTGTATAATATCCTAAACCCAACATGATGACGTGGGGCTCTCAAGAGGTGATTGTGTCATGAGATTGAAGCACTCATGGATGGAATGAATGCCCTTATAAGAAAAAAAAAAAAAGAACAGACATCTATCTCACCTCATTTGTGGGTACAGAACATCATAATCCACAAACCACAAAGAGTTCCCTCACTAAATATACCAGTACTTTGATCTTGGACATCCCTGGTTCCAAAATAAATGTATGCACTTTTAGTCTTGGGTATTCTATAGCAGCCGGACTAAGGTGTATTGGCTGTGTTTTGGTTGTCTCCAAGTTTTGTTTTAGTAGCAATGCCTCAAGCCAACATCCTTGTACATAGCTCTTTATAGGAGAAAAGGTTTTTGTTATGTTTTATCATGTAATGGACTTGTTATAGCCATGCCAAGAAGTATTTGCATAAATGATTTCTGTTTAGTTGTGTGTGTGTATGGAGGGGGGTGTTCAGAAATGTACCAGTCAGCTATTGTTAGCTTATGTGGTAACAAAAATCTTCCAAATCTCAGTAGAACCTGTAATTAGCTTATAATAATAGTAAGAACCTTTCTCTGTTCACATTACATGTCAGCTACAAATTAGTCATAGTTCTGGTATATACCTGTGCTTCATTCTGGGATTTTAATTTTTAATTATGTTTTTGTTTATTTGAGGTATGTGCCGTGGAGTGTGTATGAAAGTCAGAGAACAATTTTCAGGAGTTGGTTCTCGCTCAGTGTTGGACTTGGCAGCAAGTGCCTTTACCTGCTGAGCTGGCTGTGTTGCTGGCCCTCCGGCTGGCATTTAGACTGAAGGTGACTCATTCCTTCCATGGGGCAGAGTATGAAAATGATGGCAGAGCAACACAAAAGCCCTCTGCTAGATGGCTGCAAGGTGACTTCAATGTAAGTCCCATTCGTAAGCTCACATCTTCAGGATGACAGAAGAGATAAATGCGTACTTATCTTAGGGGGCAGCATACAATACCCATTTCTCTGCAGCTCAGTTACTTCCTGAAAGCATGTGTCCTGGGGCATTTTCTACATAGGCACAGATCAGGTGCACTCCTTTAAACATATTTCTTAGATTTATTTTATGTGCATGAGTGTTTTGCCTGCGTGTGTGTGTCTATGCACCTTGCGCATACCATGCCTGTAGTGGTCCGAAGAGGGCATCAGATGCCCTGGAACTGGACTTACAGCTGGTTTGTGACCCACCCCGTGGGTGCTGGGAACAGAAGAGCAAGCACTTAGGGCTCTTTGCTGCTGAGCCATCTCTCCAGCTCCCTTAACTTCACTCTTTTAAGAGCACGTCTTAGTTTTACATGGTAACGGTACATACCATTTACCTTCTGTCTTCCAGTCCCCACGGTTGTTCAGCTGGTCCTGATGCTTGAAAGGAAGCCGTGCTAATGCCAGTCTTTCTGTGCTTGCCTCCCGGGACCTAACACCTTGGCTGGCTTCCAATAAGTAATTTTTCACTTCTACTCACAACAGGGATGTAATGAATAGCGCTGCGTGCGTTTCTGTGCCAGGACCTCGTTGGTTTGTTTTGATTTCTGATAAGGAAAGTTCCCTTTTCTTAAAAGTCTTTGTTTTAAAAAATTATCTTGGCTATTCTCATATAATAACTCTTCCACAGAAATTCTATAATCAACTTGACAAGTTGCATTTTAGAAATCCTATTGGGCTGTTTCCTGAGACAGCAATAAATGTAGAGACTTACGGGGGGGGGTTGAAATAGAAAATATTTCCGTGCTTCCTACTCCAAGATTTTGGTGTCTTTCCCACTCTCGTGTCTTCTTTTATGCCTTTTCGTGCTTTATGGGCACTCCCCAGGCACATCTCATCTGCTTACTGAGTTGACAGTCTTTCAACTAAGAAACTAAAGCATCCACATTTCATTTCCGAACACATTTGCTTTGCAAACAAGGCAACTGGAGTAGCCCGAGGTAGGAGAGATGGGCTCTCAGCCTTCTCCCTTGGTGTGTCTTGGATTTCTATTACATTTGGCAGAAAATCCCAGCACGGGGGCATGAGCTGCTCTCTAAATTAGCTGATGATGAAACTTTTACCTTATTTGTTTTAACGGATGGAGTGGCCTTGAGGAAGGAAGCAGAGAAGGCAAACCCTTGCCCTATCACCTCCCAGCGAGACTCCCTCCAGTTCTGTCACCTGCTGTCCCTCTTCAGTCCGCTCCAGTGTCCTCCATGGGTGCAAATGGCAGTTGGTCACTTTTATCTCGAATCACCTATTTTATCCTTGCTTTAGAATAGCATTTAGATCTCTTGGCTGTGTGTTACTCTCCCCATATTGGGGGGAAAACGTCTGATATAAACAACGTAAGGAGGGACCATGCTCTTTGAATTACTCTTTGAGAAGATATTATCCATCGCGGGGCAAGGCCTGGAGGCTGGGGTTCCACCTACGTGGCAGGAGTTTGTGGCAGTTGTTTCTTACATACAGTAGACAGAGATGGGTGCTGACATCCATCTTGCCTTGCCTTTGCCTGTTTTCCTTTTTATTTAGTCCAGGACTCCAGCTCGTGGGATAGCTCTACCCACACTTTTTTTCATAAATCAATTTTTTTCTGGAGACACATTCACAGACATACTCAGAGGTGTGTCTCCAGTGACCTAGAGATTTTTCTAAAATAATGTTACTTTTTAAAAATTGTTTAATTCTTTACCCGCCCCTCCTTCACTCTGTGTGTGGCTATGAGCATGTGAGTGCAGGTGCAATTGGAAGTCAGAAGCATTGAAGCCCCTGGAACTGGAGCTGGAACCACAGGTGGCTGTGAGCTCCTGGCATGGGGCATGGGAATGAAATGTGGGTTCTGTGGAAAAGCAGTTCACACTCTGAGCCATCTCTCCAGCCTCCCGTAGGCATAGCTTAACCCAATCAAACTGTCAATCAAAATTAACAGTCAGTCTTTTCTCCCAAACCAGATTTTGGTGCAAAACTAAATCATGAGTATGTAGATATTGAATATACTTCATACTTTGATTAGATTTATTTTCTTTCTCCTTTACTTGTCTTTAGCCTCAGAATTCTTCAGCCCAGCAAACATCTACAAGTCAAATACAAAGCAGATGGAGTGAGGCCTCTTCACCATGCTGTGGGAGGGAGGACCGTCCACCATGCTGTGGGAGGGCACACAGAACTCATCTCAGCAACTCTGCACTCTCTGAGGTTAGGTGTCTGGGCTGTCCTACTGAGGCAGCTTGAAGAGAAAAGGCCTCTGAGTGCAATCCATCCCTTTACATCCTGGGGAAAGTGTGGAGCAGTTACAGCTACAGAAGGACTGTGCCTCAGTTGGCAGAGGGCTTGCCTGGTGTGCATTAAGTTCAACCCCCAGCACCACATTTGAGAAGCGGGGAGGGCATGGTATCTTATCATATAGCCTATCATGTATATAGGCTCATCATATATCTTATCATGACTTGAAAGGCTGTCAGGAGGATCAGAAGTTCAAGGTCATCCCTGGCTACTTAGCAAGTTCCAGGCCAGTCTGGAATACATAAGACCCTACCTCCAAAAAACCAAAGTAACCATGTAGACCAATTCAAATCTGGAGTAGAGTTCTACCACATCCTCACTCTCCACCTTTGGGGAAGGAAAGAGAACAGTTGTTGGGGAGAGAAGTCATTGCTCTCCACAAATAACACTTTCCCCATTCTTTACCTTTCTGTATTTTTAATTATGGTTTAAAAAAGTACATAAAATATATCATCTCAGGCATTACGAAAGACAGTTCAATAGAATTTAATATATTTACACCATTGTGCAAACAATCTCCAGAGATTTTAAAAACATTTTTTTTTCAGAGCTAAAACTCTTCACCTACCAATACCTTAACTCCCCCCTCCCTCAGGAATCCCCAGCCTCTGCCTCTGGGACTTAACTTCTCCATGTCTCATACAAAGGAAATTTCACAACATTTGGTTCTTTTGCGATTGGCTTATTTCACTTAACACAATGTCCTTGGGATTTATCCCTGGTGTGGCCTATTCCAGAATGTTCTTCCTTTTAAAGGCTGAGTGTGTTCAATACATGTCTGTTACCCACCCACCCTGTCCCCTTGGTAGACACTAGGTTACTGCCATCTTTGGGAAGTTGTGTTTCTTTCCTCTTAGTACTGTATTTATAAGTCAGCCAAATCTCGACTACTGTGGTGTCCCTTTGTTGACTCAGCCAAGGAGACCCTTGGCAATGGGAAGTTAGGCTACTCAATCCTGGCAGATTGTCTTGTGTTATTGGGTCCTATAACTGTGATTTCTTTATCTATCTTTGGACATGGCAGCTCCTGCCCACAGGAGTCACTGAAAAAAAGATGCCATGAGGAAGTAAGGAACAGTGAGTGCTGGGGTCTAATGTCTCCACATGCCACAGCTTCCCCAAGGCTGTGACATGTGGTGGCATTAGATAAGGCCTGGGGACATGGGCAGTATCCATCTCTGTTGCTTCTGTCTACCTGCAATCTTCAACCCTTAAAGACAGTCAGACAAAAATCCTGCTCCTCAGAGCAAGCGCCCACATAAGTGTTATTCACTTTTCTCATTTTCCATGTTCTGCTTTTTTTTTTTTAAGGATCTCAATCTCAGGCTATTCTCAAACTCTCTATATAGTCAAGGGTGGCCTTGAATTTCTGATCCTCTTGCCTCCATATTCCAAGCAGGATTACAGGTGTGTGCCCCCATGCACAGTTTATGTAGTGGTAGGCTTTATACATGCTAGGTAAGCAATCCACCAACTGAGCTAGGGCCCCGGCTCTATTCCTCCTCCCCATTATAACATCCCAAGACTACACTTCATCCTTAGCTTTATGATTCCAGATCTAGAAAGTCCCACATACCTTGGAGGCACCACCCAGTTCATTTTCACCAAGAACCCAAAGCCTAGGCTGGCCCACCTACTTCCTTCAAGACAGGCAGCAAGCCCCACTGTTTCTCTAATTGGGATGGAGTCCAGGGCCTCGTGCATGCATGCTAGGTAAGAGCTTTTCAACTGAACCACACCCCTAGCTATGTCCAGGTTATAGATGTGAAAACTGGAGGGGGGACCTTGCAAAGAATCAAGGCAGGATTTCAAATCAGGTGTCGTTCTCCAGACTGGCTTCCTACTTGCAAGACCCTGTCTCTCATTTTTCACCTGCCAAGTCATAGAAAGCTGCAAGTCCCAGTAAGGAGTATAAGCAAAAGTTCTGAAAAGGAAGACAGAAAGTTTGACAACAAGGACTCCCCTTTCATGCACACAGCTGGTTACACTGTCCATGTGGCCAGCTCTCCGCTTCTTCCTCTCCTCACCGCTATCCCTCTGTTCTGTCCAGCGAACAGGTCTCCATTATTAATGCCATTTCTGGAGGCGTGTTTACACAGGGCAGGAAACTTAATATCAACATTCCCCGAAGGAAAGTGTCCTGTCACTTCTGTGAAGCACTTGCAGGCGGGCAGAACTCTCCTCCAAAGTCAACAGGCACTTAGAGGCTTTAAACAGAGCCTGACTGGGAATTTGTGTCTACAGAGGATCTCTGAGCTCCTCAGCCCTTTGTTATGAAGAGGCTGAGGAGGAACAGGCCCTGGTACAGGCAACTCCCTCCCCTCACCTCTCCAAGGAGGAACCTGCATTCCACTCAGCAGAGGAAGTTGGGAAAGAATAGACTCCGCCCCTAGCAACGGGAAATGACAAACTGCAGGCCAAAACCCCAGGTCTTGATACAGGTGGCACCCTGTGAAACCTAAAAGGGCACCACTGCCCTCCCTGCCCCGCCCCAGAACACTGTGGGACCAAGGTATGAGCCCAGGTATGGTTTTCAAGGCGTAATTTGGAGAGGGCACTTGAGTTTGCCAAGATTTTAGACTCAAAAATGAAGTGTTAATTTTTGTTCTACAGATACCTTCAGTCCAGTGAAAACCAGAAAAACTACAGCAGCAGCAGGGAGATGTGGCTTAGCTGTTAGATTGTTTGTCTAGGATGCATGAGACCCTTTGCTCATGAAACCCCAGCACAGCAATAACTGGGCATGGTACACACTCACAATCCCAGGAGGAGACAGGGGGATCAGAGGCTCAAGACCGTCCTCCATTACATAGCATGTTTGTTCAAGAGCTGCATAAAACCCTGTCTCAAAAACAACAAAAAACAAGCAAATGAGCCAAACCCAGTAAGTAGCACGAGGTATAGAGAGGCAGAGCACAGGCTATGTACTAATTCTTGAGAACTCTGCAATACATATCACACACACACACACACACACACACACACACACACACACACACACACAGTACTTAAAGACTTTCAAATGAGACTTTTCGTATGAATATAAGAATTTTAGGTGTTAGCACCCATGAAAGATGTAACATGGTGCAGATGCTGTGGGAAATAGGTTGTTCCTCAGAACCACAAGGAACTGCCACATGCCATTAAACAGAAGCGAGGCTTGAACAGACTACATACTCATATAGAAGTAGGAGCATTGTTTACGATATCCAGAAGGCAGAAGCAGTTCAAGAGCCCATCCGGGGATGGCTGGATATGCAAAATGTGACCTGCACACACATAGGCATAGTATGCAGCCTTGAAAAAGGAGAAAATGCGGACTCATGCTGCAAATCAAGGGCAGAATGAGAGTGCTGTGCTGGTGAAATAAGCCTGCCACAAACACGTATATGCGATATGAGTCTTTTGTGCGAATCAGGAGCAGTTCACACAGACAGAAAGTAGACTGGGGTCTGAGATAGGAAATTTTGCCACTGAACTGGGAATTCCCTTGGAGAAGATAAAAACTTGAAATGGATGCCGGTAGTAAATGTCCATGCATTTGGGAGACATTCACTTTATTTATTTTTGAAATAGGATCTTATGTAGCCTAGGCTAGCCTCAAGTTCAGTGTGTAACTAAAGATAACCTTAAACTTCTGATCCCCCTGCCTCTACCTCCAGAGTACTAAGGGTGCTTGCATCACCATGCCTGGGTTACACAGTGATGGGGATTAAACCCAGAACTTCACAGGTAAACACTCTACCAACTGATCCATATTCTTAGCCCTGAACTTTGAGTTATGCATACTTTACCACAATCTTTTAAAAAAAGAAAGAAAAAGACCCAAGAAATGCAGCAGACAGCCAGGTGTGGTGGTGCACACCTTTAATCCCAGCCCTAGGGAAACTAGTGGATCTCTCTGAGTTCAAGGCCAAAGTGAGTTCCAGGACAGCCAGGGCTACACAGGAGAACCCTGTCTCGAAAAACAATAAGAATAACAGCAAAGAAATGTAACATTCTTTCCTGAACTTCCCAATTTGAACTGAAAACACTGGTGTGAAGGCACAGGCTGCTTCATCCTCTCTTCAGAGAGGAAAGGGTTGTTTCTTTGTCTGCTGGATAACCAACACAATCCTAACAAGCATGGCCAACTGAACTGGCTCCAACTGGTCTCCAGCGCTGTCTCAGAGGAGAAAACCTCAGTTTCCCAAGAATCGATCAAATTCAGGTCTAGGAGGAAGACACGCATCAGGGAAGTTTGGAACTTGCAGTAGCACAATGCAGAAAATTATTAAAGTGAAATTTCGTCAAAAGGCTCAGGAGCCAGTTCTGACCGGCAAAGGGGGCACAAGCTGAGCAACAATCAGGACAGGTGACCAAAACACACGAGAGATACGTGTATGCTGGGAGATTAAAAACTCTAGTTTTTTTTTTAAACTTAATAATCTCTGAAGGATGCTAGGGGAAATTTATTACTTTGGACATGGAGAAGTAAAGTAGAAATCATTTATTCTACTCCCCCTGCCAAACTACACTCCAGGCAGCCTTTTCTTTGCCATGAAGAATTTCAGGTAACAAATGAGGAAGGAAAGACAGCATCAAAATAATACCATTTGCAGCAGGGTCTGATCAGCCTGCAATCCCAGCTACTCAGGAGGCTGAGACAGAAGGATCCAAGTTCAAGACCGGCCAGGGTAGCCTAGTGAGAATTGAAATTAAAATTATAGTGATGTATTGAAGAGTTTCAGAATCATACAGGATGGCAGGCTAACCAGGGCCCTTCAGCTTCACCCCTAAGCCTTCTAGTATGCAGGGACTTTGGAAATGCACCCCACAGGATGCATTAATACTTGCATAAATACAGGTCAAGGCTATCAGTATAGACCTGTCACAGCCCAGCTACTGGGGAAACTGAGGCAGGAAGATTGCAATTCCCAGGCCTGTCTGGGCTACCAAATAACTTAAAGGGCAGCCTAAACAATTTGTTGGGACTCTGCATCAAAATTTTAAAAAAGAAGAAGAAGAACTAAGATGGAGATGTTGGAGGTGTGGCCAAGTAGTTGAGTGCTTTCCGAGCATGCGCAAGCCCTGGGCTCTATCTTTGCATCACAAAGCAAACCAGTATTTCTCCCAGGAAACTACTGCTATTGCTATTTAAAGCTCCTCCCACCATCTACCTCTTTACAAAAAAAAACCACAAGTGGGTGGAGCCATGACAAGGGCAAGGAGGTGGTGCTACAGAGACTGCCTCCCTTTCTTGCACCTCAGTGTTGGGTGGAGAATTAGGGGCCGAAACTCATTGACTTGCGGCTTGGTTCCCTTTTGTGATTCTTTAGCCTTACCAACAGGCCACTGTGCGCATGTCCCAGTGTTGAAACCACGCAGTCGCCTTTGCCCTACAGCTTTAGAATACCTATGTAGCTTCCGAGTATGCGCCACTGACTCCCGCGGCTTCCCTCAGCGGGTTGCGGGTGCAGGATGCAGAGAGGTGGCTATCACTCTGCAGAGCTGAGGTATAAAAGAAGGCAGGACTCACAATTCTGATCCTTTCATCATCAAAACCAAAGTGCCCAGCCTCAAGGGTCACTGAAGCGCTGCTCTGCTTTCCAGATCTATTAACCACCACCCCCCCCGCCCCAGGCCATCCAGGGCTCCACTTGTTCAATGCCTCTGTTTGTGATCCAGCCTTTACCAAAGACTGCAGCCCAACACCAGCCTTAGCCAGTACTGACCTTCCCTGCCCCAACACCCATCTGGCCAGTAGGACTCCACAGGCCCCCTTCTCTGGCAAGCCTGGCCGCTACTTGTGTACCAGGACAGGTGGAGGTATCACCTGGGCTCCTGCATAATGGAAATTTCCCTCTGACAGTTCTGAGATTGCACACTCGCCTATTAGTTCCCTTCCACACCGTTGGTTGCTGTCATTCAGAGGCCTTCTTGCTCAAGATTTTTATCTCCAAAGCCCAGCTGTGAGGCTCAAGGAGAGTGTGCAGAGATACTTCTCGGCCTAGTGGCCTAGGAAGAAAGGATGGGTCTACCTTCTATGAATCTCTGGGGCTTCCTAGAACCTCTCACAGTGGATGGGTTTATTACTAAACCAAAGCAACAACACATTGACACTGAGGCCACCACCCACAGCTTCCCCAAGCTCATTTTAAATTTCAGTGGCTCATGTTGCCCTGTTATGTATAAGAAAAAAAAACCTGAATCGCGGCATCTAATGTGTGATTTCAAATATACTGTTGCTTAGTGAGCAAGGCAGTCATGGAAACCTTGACTCTCCGGTGTAATGCCCATTTGCTGTAGTGGAGGTCAATGGTATGGGACCTGTGGCCTGCACTGACATGGTCTCAGTTATTAATATGAGGCATGTGGAATTTTAAAAGTCTCCCTTGGAGCTGGAGAGATGGCTCAGTGGTTAAGAGCATGCACTGCTTTTGCAAAGGACCCATATCAATTGGCTCACAACTCACTGAAACTCCACTTCCAGGTGACCAACACTCTTTCCTGGATGCCGCAGGCAGCCACACTGACATACACATCTACATGTATAATTAAAAATTGAATTAAATATTAAAAAGTCTTCTATGGGCTCTAAGACAGCTCCTCACACCATTTCTTTGCCTGATTTCCTTATTTGCCGGCAAGCAAAGAGAAGCTTTGTAAGGGGTCCAAAGTCACCCAGCAGGAAAACAAGTGGGAGACCCACACACCGGCAGATCCATAAATCCGGGTCATCAGTGCCATGAACCCATGAACTGTCACCTCCCTGTAACTGCTGGTCTCCTGGAGCCCTTTTTAGCTGCAAGTTGACAACTATGGCTCACATTTCCCAGCCAGCGGAGCCTCATACATCAACACATCCTGCAAGAAGGGACTTCATTTCAAAGGGTCCAATTAAGAACTTAAATAAGCTGAAAGGATAGCTGGGTTAGGATATGTGCTTAGCAGGCTCAGCCCCCCACTCCCCGGTCCAGTCCCCAGGACAAAAATAATTAACAAATAAAGCAACTCTGCCTTAGCTTTACACTGGCCAGCACTGGTCAACTTTACGAGTGACAACATCTCTTTACATAAACGTTCTTGCATTTGATGGCTCTTACTGCCAATTCTTGGGACCAGTTCTCTAACTTTGCTTTATTGAGGGTCCAGTCCTTGGGAGCCAGTCTGGTTCACTAATCTTAAAGAAACTCTCCAGTGCAGAGTGACTTTAAACAGTAGCTTTTATGATGATTTAAAAATAGATATAGCCTTGCTTAGATCTATGTACAGCAACTAAAAAGCCAGGGACTGCCGCCTGGCACTGGCTAGCTTGGTGTGGTAAGATTTCTGATGATTTGCACACTGAAAGTTTTTCATTTTGCCATATTCTCATACATTAAGCTTTACAGAAGAAAGATAATTGAAGTTTTCCTGAGGGAGAGAAAAAAATTATGTGTGTTTTTCTAAAGCCATCATCACCTGGAAAACATCTTTTTTTTCTCTCCCCCCCCTTTTTTTTCCCAGATCAGCAGAATTCTCCTGCTAACTGTGCAATCATGGGAACCACATTCTTCATGCAGGGTCAAGTTAAGTTCTTACAAGCTAGGGAAAGGTCGTATTTGTTGTTTGTTTTTCCGCCCACTCAATTTTGAGGGGCGACTTGTATTATTACCTCTCTTCGCCCAGTTTGATTTATGATCTTGGAAGTCAGGTCATTCTTTCCCAGGTCAAAGAAAGAAAGACCAGGGGGTGGTCTCCTCGAGCTAATACCTGATAAAATATCTGAAAAGGTCCTGTAGACCTTGAGAGAGACACACAACTATTTCAGTCTAATCTTATAAAGCAATCAGAAAACTTTATCAGAGGAAAATGTAGCCTGCCAGGTCCCAGCTCAATGGATGAGCCTTTTTATCTGAAATGACAGACTTCGTGCGATAGAGAAAGCTGCAGATAAGAACCAAATTGAATTGTCCAAATCAGATCCGATTGTCTGCTCGGCTTCAAACTGCCACACCTGCTCCCATGGGTCAATGGCATGGTCCCCCGAGGGGTCTGAAAACATTGCAAAGTGGTGAACTTTGAGACTTCTGCGTTTATCCTGCGATTATAATTAACCTGCTCCCCAGTTGCTATCGATCAGTTCAGAGCGGATCTCTGGAAGCAGAAGTGGAAATTTAAATGGGGAGAAAAAGGAAGCTAAGTTTATCCGCAGTTAGGAGACCCCTCAGGACATAGTGTATAACCTATAAAATTTCCCACCCATCCTGGACATGTGATTTCTTCATCTCTCATACAAAATGACAATAAAAAATAAGGTACATCTGCGGCCGTTCAACCCAGAGTAAAAGACAGCAACGAACACCACTGACAGAGGCATTTTTATAGCTGTTAACACGGACTGGCTTACCTGCCTAGCTTAGACTTGTGGGAAAGGATATTTTAAATACAGTAAAAGCATGTCTTGGGCTCCTGCAAAAATGCCAAAAGTCAGAAAACCAAATGCTCTTCAGTGAGATAAGAAGTTTGAATATCCTGGTCCAATTCTGATTAGAGAGCAGCAATAGATAAAACCACAGGCCACCTGCCAGCCCCAAGAAAGCCGTCACTGGCAGCTGGGTTCCATGCAGAACAGCCTTTCCCAGCTTCGTTCCCAGTCTGCATCCATGTCCTACATTGTCATTATTAGAAACAGACCCATTCAGCTTTCCCTCTCCTTCTCCGCCTACCACAGTTACATCTGAGATGGCCAGTGCAGATGGGGAAGAGGCAACAGATCCCTCTAGAAAGTCCTTTTTGAGAGAGCCATGGGGTTTGGATTTTTCTAAACAGGCCCTCTGAAGTTAGGAGACCCTTTAGCTCTGAATTTGGGGACTCTTTCATGATCTGCAGACCAACTTCAGGAAGCTGAGAAGGATATGCAAGCCCAGGGTTCTGTAGGTGGGAATAGGCAGGGTGGAGACTCAGGAAGAGCCAGGCCCTGCAGAGACAATAGTCCCCTAGAAGTAAGGAGGCCTAACTGGGCAGCTACCCTGTAGAAGGGAGCCCTTCAGCTGCCATGAATCTAGTAGTTCTGAAGGGCTCAGTGTGCCCGAGTGTGTGGGAAGAGGAAGTCTTCCTAGAGAGGCTTCTCTTTGCCCTAAGCAGGAGCTCCTGCTTGCTCCTGCAGTGAGGAGCACACACAAGACTTCCTGAGCATTCGTTTCTTTCCAGCATAACAAAGACCGGTGCACCCACCCCAGGAGAGACTTGGTGATCCCAGGCAGCAGCAGCCTTCCAACTCCCTACTCGCCGTGGGCTGTGTGGGCTGGTGTAGTGTAAGGCTACTATTTCTAAAAGGTTGCTAGCATATGCACGTCTGCAGACCAAGACTATAAATTTATTTTACATAGATTATAACAGACTCAAGGTTAATTCCTAGTATCCCTGCTTATATTATCTTTCTGTTTGCTTCAGAAGGTGACAAAAGAGCAGCTGTATAGACAGTCAATAAAATGTGAGTAATCCGTTCAGAGAGAATGCTCAACGAGGCCTGGTCGTGATCTACCAAAGGTCAAGCAGTGCCCTGGAAGTTCTCATAGCAGCAGGCCAGACCAAAAGAATCAAGCTTCTAGAAAGGCAAGGAAACCTCCACAGCCCTCCCTCCCTCCTTCCTTCCCTTTACTTCCCCCCTCCCTGTCTATCTATCTATTTATCTGTCTATCTATCTATCTATCTATCTATCTATCTATCTATCTATCTCTTTATCTATTTTTTTCTCAGTCAGCAGAAGCAACAACCTTTGCAGTTGCTTCTTTTCTAAATCTAGCACAGCTCCTTAAGTGTGAAGTGTGTGTGTGTGTGTGTGTGTGTGTGTGTGTGTGTGTGTGAGAGAGAGAGAGAGAGAGAGAGAGACAGACAGACAGACAGACAGACAGACAGGGACAGAGAGATCAGAGGGCGACTTCTGGTGTCTGCCTCAGTCACTCTCGACCTTATTTTTTTTTAAATTACATTTAATTTATTTGGGGAGAGGGGATGCACATGCAACGGTGTATATGTGCAAGTCACAGGACAACATGGGGAAGCTGGTTCTCTCCTTAGATCATGTGGATTCTGGGGACTGAGCTTAGGATATCAGGCTTGGCAGGTAAGTGCCATCTTGCTGGCCCTCACTTTTGAGGGTCTGCTACTAAACCTGGATTTGACTAGACTGGCCAATGAATTACAGGGATCTACTTGTCCCCCAACCCCTGCTGCCCCGGCACCAGAGTTATAGACTTGCAATACCATACCCTCCTTTTATGTGGGTATTGGGGATTTGAACTAGGGTTCTCTTGCTTGCACAGTAGACACCTTACCATCTGAGTAGTCTCTCCAGCACCAACTCCAGCATTTTTAAAAGGTAGTTTAGGTGACCAGTTTAAAAGGTTGGTGGTTTTTCAGCAGGTTCTGGTCCTAACATCACCTGAAGGAGGCTTGCCCACCAGAAGTGAGCACTAACTACCGGGTATAAGTGTTTGTGTCTCACTGCTGCTGACTTACCTCCTGCCACAGCATGAGATAGATCTGTCCTCAGTAAAGGACCAAAGTCAAAAGCCAGATTCAGGGTACAGGTTAAAGATATTGAAATATTGAAACAGGGCATGGGGAAATCCCAGGAGTTTGTAAGGAAATCTCAGACCAAAAAAAAAAAAAAATCAAATTCAATGTGCTTTTCCTGTGTGTCTGTAAACACTCTTAAAATTTTTCCATAAGTAATGTGTCTGTTTTTAAAAGCTCAACTGGTTTAGTTTTTCTTCATTGTTATTGGGTGGTGTGCACATGCCACGGAGTGTGTGGAGGTCTAAGGACAACTTTGGAGTCAGTTCTCTGCTTCCATCTTTGCATGTGTTCTGGGTATCAAACTCAGGTTGTCAGGATTGCACTGTTCAACAGCAAAGACATTTATCCACTGAGCAATCCTGCCCATCCAGTTTAATAGCGTTTAAAAGTGGATAGCATCATTCTGTTTTTCAAAATTCAAAAGGCTCCATTGCACATCCACAGCGACAGGACACCAGCAGCAGGTGGAAGCCAGTCAGGTGTGCACCCACACGTGACTGGGTAAACAAAATGTGGTGACATAGTAAAACTCTCCTCAGCTGAAAGAAGGCAACTGCTATATGCTACAGCTTGGGTGACCCTCGAAGACATTACATTGAGCAAAATACACCCTACACAAAAGACAAAAGCGCGATGTAATTTGCTCATAGGATGTAGGGAGAGCAATCAAATTCACAGTCATGGAGAGCAGAAAAAAAGGGCACTAGTGGCTACGGAGAATGAAGAATGAGGAACTGGTGCCGTTCCGTAAGATGAAAAACATCCTCAAGATCCGCTGCATAGCAGTGCTGAGCCTAACACTGAACTGCGTACGAAAGCGAAAGCGTGCTATGGTGATAAAGGAAAACATGGCAGCTGGACAGCCAGGGAGATGGCTCATGGGTAAAGGCACTCTCCTCCAAACCTTCACAGCCTGAGCTGAATCCCCACAACTCCCACAGTGGAAGGACAGGACAGATTCCATAACAAGTTGGTTTTTGACCTTCATATGTGCATACACACAGACACACACAGAGAGGGAAAGGGGGGACAGACATATATACTATATGTGTGTCTGAAGAAATACAATTCAAATGTTTAAAAATGACATCAAACCTAAGTTCCCCAGAGTTTAAGTGTCTTTTCAAAGATTTTTATTATATTTTATTTATTTACTGTATGTGATGTGTGTTTGTGCGTGTGCATTCACATATCACAGTGCATGTGTGGCAGGCAGAGAACAACCTTCAGGACTCAGTTCTCCGCTTTTACGATGTGGAGTCAGGCATGAAACTTAGGTTGTCAGGCTTGGAGGCAAGCAAGCTCCTTTACCCACTGGACCATCTTGCTAGACATGAGAATGTTTTTATTATTTGGTAGAATTATGAAGCACAAAAACGACTACCAGAATGGATCAGCTGATCGAAAGGGTGTTTTCAGTTCTACAACATCCATGACTGTTGCAAGCTCCTTCCCCAACTTCATCTTCCTCCTCCTCCTCCCCTTTGGACTCCCTATAGACAATCAATGTTACAAATTCTTTACCTATGGCCTGAGGGAGGCTCCCAGAGATAATTTGTATATTCTCAAATGAATACAATATATTTTCCCATTTTTGACACCAAGAATATAAGTTCTGCACACACTTCCAGCACTTCCAAGTGGCTTGGAAGGAATCTTATGGGGTCCAATACCGACCTCCACCATCTTCTATGCACATGTATGTGTGCAGCATATGAAGACAATCCCCTGATGGTGCACATTTATGTTACTTCTGGATTTTGTTATTGTGGATGCCAGTGTAGCGAATATGTACCCCAGAGCTAACTGTTTGAAGTCAAAAGTTCAGTGTCAAAGCTATCTACTCTGTAATTTGGTTTACCAAGGACTCTCTACAAAGGTTATACCAACGAACATTCCCACCCACAGGTATCAGAGTTCCCGTCCCCCATACCTCACAGTGTGTTTGTTTTCTTAGTGCATTTAAAGAAGAAAAAGGGGAAAAAATAGCAGGGAGGGGAATAGAAGAAGGCATTATCTGAAACTGTCTCCTAAACATAATTCCACCAGCAAATGTGGCCTGACCTTTTCATGGGACACAATCCGGCAAGCGACAAGTGTCACTGGAGGCAGAGACACACCCCAGGCCACTTCAACACACCTTCCTTATTTAATTGGTTCTCCACTTAGCAGCACAAACCAGCCCCCACTCTGATTGACCCGCTCAGGGTGGTAACCGGAAAATTAAACAACTTTGATTTTCTTGAAGACTGACAAATTGTTCTCGAACTGAACAGGCTACTTCAGAGATCACAGCGTTCCCTGTTTAAGCAAACTAGCTCCGAAAGCAACCGGCCTAATTGATAAAGCAATCCCCCAAAGACCTAGCAAACACTATGGTATATTCTGCTGACCTAACACCTTGTATGCCCCACTCACGCAAGATGGAAGAACGCTTTTCACTTGTTTCAAAAGCACTAGGCAAAACACACATTTATTTCCTCCTGTTAGTCTCATTGAACCCTCTAGCAACTCCATTTTTTTTTTAGATCCTTATTTCTCTAAGACACAAAAGAATTACTCTTCCTTAGAAAGTTCTATTTCTTAGATATCCCAGTAACAGTCAAGGTCTATTTATGTCTAATTTCTCTTTCAGTCTCTTTTTGTTTTTTGGCTTTAAGTCTATGCAAACCTTAACAGGCACAAAAAATCTATTAGACTGTGATGTGTTATACACACAATAAAAGTCTTCTACTTTAAGAATATATCCCAGGATGGAGAGATGGGTCAGCAGTTTAGAGTACTTATTGCTTTTGCAGAGAATCTGGGTTTGAATCCAAGCGCCCATGTGGTGGCACACAACCACCCTTAACTCCAGTTCCAGGGCATCTGATACCTCTCTTAGCCTCTGCCCTTCACTTCTGGCACCAGACAGAGCCAGCATTCTCCAGTGGTCTCTGGTTTTCAGAATGCTCCCCCATCCTGCTCTCTTCTTCTCTGAGACTCTCCAGTTCTATTGCTTTTCTTTTTTAAGCAGGGGATTGCTATGCAGCCGAGACTAGCCTTGAGTGCTCATTTCTCCTGCCTCAGCCTGCTGAGTTCTGGGGTCACAGGTGTGTGCCACCACACCCAGCTCTAGTCTGCTTCTTAAAGGACACCGGTAGCCATTCTGTGTGGTTTGACCAGGGCAGGGCAGAGTCCTGGGGCAATTACCTCCCAGATCTTTACTTAAATATTTGCTACTAGTCCTGCATGTGCCAGGCACCTATCTATGAGTAAGACTCTGTACCTGCCTCAGGAAGGTCACAGAATTCCATTATTGTGTCTAACTAATGCTTCCAACAAATTACTTTAGGGTCCTGGGTCTGTTGAACTTGGAATGAACTAAAGTTCACATTATGTTACAGTAAGGGTGTAATAATCTCTTTCTTGCCAAGGTCGTCTTTTCACATGCCCCTGTTGGGGTTTATCCTTTTGACTTCTGCCTTATTCTAATAGCCAACACAAGAACTTGCTAGATGTTAAATGTTAATAGCAAAACAGTCCAATTTCACAGAAAAGAATAGTGGTATTTGCTTATTTCTCCTCCACACAAATTCAAAACATTTCAGACTTAGAAGTAGTCTCTGAGATTTACCTTTGGAGGTGAATCTATTACTGAAGCAAAGCACAAGCTGTACTGTATTGTCCCACAGTTCTACGTATGTGTCACGTAAGTGAGTGGATGGCTCTCTCTCCCTTCCTTTTTTAAACTGCAGGTTCAGGTTCCTTTCCTGGCAAACGTCTGTTGACAAGACCCAAGGCAGATGGTACCACCTAGGTGAAGACTTCCAGGCTTTCAGGGAGAAGTTCCTTTCCTGCTTCCTCAGCTTTGCTGGCAGGCCATCTCTCCTTACCTTACCACATGGTGAGTCATTTCTACATTCTCACTACTTAGGGGAGCCAACCATCCCTGCTCAGCAGGGACTATCACAGGCTTAATACTAAAATTTTCAAATCCTAGGAAGCCCTTTAGTCCTAGAAAAAGTAATAAAAAGCAGCCATCATTTATAAAAGATCAGTTACTAGAAATCACACAGACCACCTCAGTCAGGACAACTCTGAAACCAGCTGAGCTGAACCGAAGCCGCTCCACAGAACATGAGATGAGATGGACAGAGGTAGGGCAACTTGCCCAAAGCCATGTGATACTGAGGTTGGGGGCTCTACATGAGCTTGGTGGTCATGTCATCCATCCAAAGAGGACCTCGCAATAGGCATCAGAGAATCCGCTCTTTTCACCCTTCCATCACTTGGTACCATCAGCTAGTCTGATGGTTGATTCTCACTAAGGCTACCAAGCATTTACTAATGTCCATGCATAGGCAAGGCAGTATATAAGACATGTGGAGGGACAGTGACTGGGACTGTCTCTCGGTGGTAGAGCCCTTGTCAGGGACTGTGTTTGATCCTCTGTCTTGGGGTGGGGCTAAAGAAGAAAACATCTTCACAGAGAGCACTTTTAACTGAAGTAACACCATCAGATTGCCAGATCCTCTGGGGGCTGTGTGATAAAAAAAAAAATAAGTGTATCCTCCAAATACATCAAAGAAAGACAACGGGTTCTCAGAATGCCTGGGCCCCCTCATGGCCATCCCAAAGCACCTCCTTAAACACTTAACTGAAAGCAGTGGCTCCGTGGACTGACTGGTACCACAGAGATGCGAGTCCAATACCAGCTCTCTGGGGGAGAGGTGTCCCCTATTGTTTTGTTGGCTGTGTGTGGACCCTGGAATTTGGGAAACCTTCTTCAGCCCCCAGGCTCACATGTACAGTCACACAATCTCACTTTGTTTTGGTTTTATAAGCTGAATACCAGAATGTCTTCTTCACCTTTAGATGGGGACTTCACTCTTTGCTGTATCCAAACACCAAATTCTAACTCCAAGATTTTTTTTTTTTGATTACACTGGGTCTGCTGTGTAGCCCAGGCTATCCTCCCCGGTTCTGGAATTACAGTCATGAGTCATTACACTCAGTTCGTCGCTTCTTATTTTAAGCTAGGGGTTGGGTTGGAGGGAACTTGGCCTCTCTAGGAATGCAGGCCCGCTCCCAGCCTCCACCACGTGGAAGTAACCACCCTGCTCTGTCTCAAAGGTCTGAGCCATCCTGGTGCTCTTATCCCCCTTCCTTAGGGTGCAGTCTGCTTGGCCCTGCCTGCTGGGGGAGGAGGAGGGGACAGGACGGGACACTGGCAGCTACAAACCCAGCCCTGGCGCCACCTCCACCAGTTAATCAGTTTACCTGGGATGTATATTTGGCTAGACCCCCCTCCTGGGGACCTATCATGGCCACCCAGGGTCAGAGAATAACTTTAAACCTCTTCAAAGCCAGTGCCTCTACTCAGGAGACAACCTAGCACCGGGAGTGGCAGGGGATAGACTTTACTCTTCAAAGTGACAGCAAACGCAAAAGGCTTTAGCACTTAGTAGGTAGTCAATAAATGTTAACTTTGTTTCTCAAGTCTGTGCTTCCTCCCTTCCCCAACAGCCAGCTCCATCCAAAGGCCACCTCCAACCCTTTCTAGAAATTCTACACGAATTTGGGTATTTTGCACTAGTGGATAGCCACTTTTCCCTTTTTCCCCCCCAGCCCAAGTGCCTGGGGCTCTTTTGAAATGCCAGTGTGTTGATTGGGTTAGAGGGGCAAGTTAGCAGTCCCTTCGGGTCTGACATTGAAAGGGAATAATAGTGGCCGTCGTTAATGTTAACCAGGCCCTCCAAAGAAGAGGCGGCTCTAGGCGCTGCAGCCCTACAAAGTCTCCATTTAACTCAGACGTTCTAAAGAAGCTCCTCTGCACTAAGGTCTGAGCAGGAGAGTGGCTCCATGAGACCCCACAGTGCGCCTGAGGAAACTTGGAGGTTTAACCCACCCCTGGTGGCGGTCTCCTTTACTGATCTCTTCATTATTTCCGGGTGTGAAAACCCCCCACCGGAAAGTCATCTGCCACCCTGAGGGATCCTCCAACCTGGCTGCCAAATGGCGCAGGTCTCAGATTTGCTGAGGACTCAGAAGAAGGGATGGAGGAAGTGGGGGGCTGAATCCCAGAGATCAGATCGCCAGACTGATCCAGCTGACCCTACAGAGCCCGATACCTCTCACTGTCCCCCATAGGCTGTGCAGACCAGTCCACCCAGTTACAGAAGAACTTTGCTAGACTCTTGTGGCTAGGCCACTAGGTCACCACGATGGCCCACCACCACAAGCCTCCCGCTTCCAGGCTGCCTTCCTAGGAAGCTCATTGCATCAAGGATGCTCCCCAACCCTAACAGAATTGGGAAAGCTGCATGCCCCAGACAGGACTCAAGCCCCTTCAGTACTCACCGAGATTGGGGTGTCGGGCAGGGTTGGCCCGTCCGGGCAGGCTGTGCAGGACTGGGCTGTCGAAGGGGCCTGCGGAGGCGGCGGCGGCTGCGGCCCAGGATGCACCTACGTCGGCCATATAAGTCGGGTAGGGGCTAGAGTAGGAGCCCGCGAAGCCGGGACGCCCGTACTGCTCTCGGCCAGCCAGGCCCGCGCCCGCCGCTCCGCCGCCACTGCTGTAGGCTGCGGCTTCTCGAGCCGCGGCGGCAGCGGCTGCAGCCGCCAAGGACCCAGTGGTCCCCGGGAAGGAGAAGCGCGGGGACACAGGTGGCGGGGTGTAGGCGGCTCCCTCGGCTCCAGCTTGGCTCCAGCCTGGGCTGCCCTGCTGGGTCCCTGGCCCCGCACCCGACGGGGCGGCCCCGGAGCTGCCACCCGAGGCGGCTCCGGACCCGGCGCCCCCTCCTCCGCCCTGCAGGTACGACAGGCCTAGCACAGAGGAGGGCACCCGCGGCGTGGGCACGTAGACCGGCGAGGACGCTGCGCCCGCGCTGTGCATGAAGGCGCCGGGGCCTCCCGCCTCGTAGGCACCGGGCGGGGGACCGTGGTTGGCGGCCATTGCCAGGCTTTGGTACATCGCCCCAAGCTCTGCGCGTCGGTGTCCTCTCTTCACTTGCGGGTCAAGGAGCCACGCGGGCACAGCAGACCAAAGCGACAAGAATTAGAATGTAGGTGTGCGGAACTGTCACGAAAACTGTCACGGAGATCAAAAATCAACTCGCTCAAACTATATACGAATTAAATCCAGTATGAGAGGAGCAACCTCTAGGCTCTGGTTTGCTCAGGAAAAAAAAAAATCCCAAATTGGATTTGTGGTTGTTCCAGAAAGTAGTGCAGAAGGGCTGACTCTGCTCCCGGGCCGGGAGGCTGGAGATGCCCCAGAACGTAGCTGAGGCTGGGCTTGAACTCCCAGAGCAGACCTTCGGATCACCCACCGGTTGGATGTGCCTA
Source organism: Ondatra zibethicus (assembly GCA_004026605.1). NCBI lineage: Eukaryota > Metazoa > Chordata > Mammalia > Rodentia > Cricetidae > Ondatra > Ondatra zibethicus. The sequence goes on from PVIU01000616.1 coordinate 217,515, forward strand.
GTCGCTGCACTCCGCCTGCTGCATGCCCAGGCTATACCGCTAGCTCCAGCAGGGCTCCGGCGAAGAGGGCCGAGGAGGGCTCCGTCTCTTCACTGCCGTGGCAGTCCTGAAAGAGGAAATAAACCACAGGTGAGTTCAGCCCAGGACTTTCAGAGCCTCGGTCAGCTTTCCCGTTTTTCTGCTCTTCTCTAGCCCGGCTCCTGTGGTCTCGCGGTACAGCCTCGGCCTTTGTTTGATCCGGATCAGGCTGCCGGTGGCAAGTATCTTGGAGGACGACCTGAGAAACACGGGGTCTCGGGCCTGCAGTTCTCGGTTGCGATTAGGGCCAATTATTTTTATATTACTTATCAAGAAGGACTTTAATTTTACCTTATTCTCCAAACACTTTTTCTTTCTTTCTTTCTCTCTCTTTTTCCAGAGTATTCTGCAAGTACAAGGTTTGGAGTTCCGGAGAACGCTAGTGACTCAAAAGATCTCCGTCGTTTTGTATTTTTCAATTGTTTCCTCACCTTTCTTCAAACATTTCCTTGATCAAACAATAAAGAACTATAGATTGGGGCAGGGCTGGCGTGGGGGCGGGGGTGACAAACTTTATAAAAACCAGCAACCTACGAAAGTTTTGTTTGCAATCTTAAAAAAGAGCACCTAGAGGTAGAATCTAAATGTTTATACATGAGCAAGTGTCGGCGAACCCATAAAAAGGATTGTGAAACTCCTTAATCGTACCGTGCACCATGTGGGTGTCAAATCAGACAGGCCACACGTTTCTGCAAATAGTTACATTTTAAACACTTTGCAGACTGTATACGGGGACCAGAAAAGCAGGAGGGTTGAACAAGGTCACTACAGAACTCAGGGAAGCACTCAAGCTGGCTTTTTCCAGTGGGATTGAAAAAATCTACCAAAAGCAGAATTGATTCTTGGTACTTGATCGCATCCTTCCAGGCATCCCGTGCTGGGCATTACCAGAGAATATGGTGTGTGTGTGTATGGGAGTGGGGAACCTTCATTAAGTAAAGGTGTCTAAATTTCCTTATTTTTACTTAAGAGGGAACTGAAGTATAGGTGAGTTTGAAACTTGCTGCAGCTCAAAAAAATACATGACTGGAGATGCTGGAGCGCCTTGGGTATTTGAAACCCCCAATACACATTCATTTTCCTTTAAGGGGCGGCCTCTTTTGGTTGATTTCTTTCTTTTCTTTTTAACTTTCTTTTCTTTCTTCCTTTGCTTGTTTGTTTCTTTCTTTTTAGTGCAACAATGCATTTGCAAGAATATTAAACGAACTAGATACAAGCCCAGGTCTGCCACTCCCTGAATAAATAACTTTATACACCCCAGTCCCTCATCTGTAAAGTGCAAATATTAAAGGTACCTGTGTCTCATAGTCATTGGAGGATTATGGGTGGCAACTATAACTTAATACACACAGAACATTCATAACCAGACTTTAGAAACCTGTTACAACAGGCACCCAGAAGATTCTGTATAACACCTATTATTGCCAACCTTTAATACATAGCAAGAGAGTGCCTGGGATGTAGCGTATACTTAACAATAAACCATCATCTTAATTACTGTAAAAGTTCTGAAATGGGGCATTTAATATGCATATTAATTTTTTCATTATCTTTGCATCACTTCTAGCAAAAATGGAATCATGACAAAGTATGCTGTCACACAGTGACTGATAAATTGTTTAGTATTTACTTTTTCAAAATATACAATAAATTATTGGCCTGACAGTTGGACATTTCCTTCTAGTAAGTTTGGCTGGAGGATGGATACACGAAATTTGACCTGAGGTCATCTACTCTTCCTTTAAAAAGAAAGACGAAAAGCTTAAAACTTCCAAGAAATCTCAGGGTTTCGATATGCAAATACGTAGATTTACATTGATAGAAATATTCATTATTCAATTTTTTTTGCTTACTTTTTTTTTGTCGTCCCCCCCCCCCCAGACAGGGTTTCTCTGTAGCTTTGGAGTCTGTCCTGGAACTAGCTCTTGTAGCCAGGCTGGCCTCGATCTCACAGAGATCTGCCCGCCTCTGCCTCCCGAGTGCAGGGATTAAAGATGTGCACCACCACTGCCCGGCCACAATATTCAATTTTTTTATATCAAGTAGTTGGCCTAATTAATTGTATTTTTTGTAATTTCAACTCAGGAAGTTGTAAAAAAAAGTTTGTAAATTTTCTTTTGTCGACTAACAGGTTAAAGGAAGAGATTTAGTTCTGTAATCTAATTTACAGAATTCTTGCGCTGTTAACTTGCAAGCTTGAAAAAAAATGCAAGCGCTAAATCAGTTTGTGGTCTCAGGCTTACGTTTCGAAGCGCTCTGCAGTTTCAGATGGCTGATACTTTAACCTGAAGTTGGATAACTAGAACAATAGAAGGTGGAGAAAATTCTTGTTCTCTTTCTGGAAAGGCCAGACACAGTTCCTTAGGTGGATTCCCGCCTATCTGTGAGCGGGCCCAGCGACCTCCACATTCTCACAGGAGTCCAGCCCGGCCCAGGGTCACTCCAGGAACTTCACCCCAAGTTCCCAAACAGAAAGCAAATATCTTCTCTTTTCATGATTTAGCACACATCTCTTTTGAGACCTTTTTTTTTTTTTGAGAGTTGGAAAATGCAACACGCCACAAAGGGTCCCTTTACAGACTTTTCCGTGCGGCTCGCGCTCATGCGGTCGCTCTAGCCCCGCCACACTGAGAAATGTCACCAACCAACCAATATACTGGCTTCAGAAACGAAGCTCGGCCGGCCTCACCACGCAACTTTTCTTTCTTTGGACGTAGGAAGCGTCATTCCTGCCTGCCTTCCTTTTCCAAAGGTACAGGAAATAAACTCCCAGGTGCTTCCCAGCAGCGCGGCCTTGTTGCCCTAGCTCTGCCAACGGCTCAGGTCCCTCGCTACCTTCTTCCTTTGAACCGAAAAGCCCCTCTTTCTTCCACCTGGTGAAACTTCACCACCTAGACATCTCTCTCCCAAGTGGTAACAACTGCTCACTCACTCTCAGGTCACATCCAAGCGATATAATATATGGATGAGGGAGCTAGAGGTGGCTAGCCAGGAACATACATCCCTGCTGTCCGCCGTGGGGGTTTCGGCCCTGGGCTGCTTTCTCTCAGAAGCAGTGAGGGTGGGCGCTAGTCAGGAGTGTGCAGCATACGCAATTCATAGGCACTAGTCTATAGTTTGCGGAGGTTAACTAGAAAGCAGGAGAAAGCAGAAAAGGTCGGGAGGCCGCTGAGCCTACCTCCGAGAGCCTCTAGCCCCCACCCCCCCAGGTCCTACTGTCGCCTGCCACAGCCACTCCGCATTCCCATTCCCCGCGTCGCAGGCTGGAGATACTCCTTCGACTGCGCCCCAAAGTGTGGAGGCTATGCGGCCGGTCGGTCGGTCAGAGAGATTACACGGGCCCTGGCCTGTGGGGTGCAAAACAGAACTGGAGAATCTACATACAGGACCGATTAAAAGTGATCAAGTTTCTCCCAAACAATCCAAACGCACGCTCGCGAGCACCCAGCGGTTTTTGCTCTCACTCGATTTAAATAAAGTCCTTGCTAGGCCAAAGTCAAAAGTGGAGCCGGCTTTAGCCAATCTGGGGGCACTGCAGGGACCGGCGGCTCCTTTCCCACTTACTAGCTGCTTCCCTCCCTGTTCCAGACAAATCAGGGCAGAAGACTGGTGAGTTTCGCCTACCCCCAACAAGAGCAGGGGGTGGGGGAGCCCTACCTGGCCAACTCGAGCCTCTCGGAGAGCCCGCACGACCTCCCAGCACCCGCGGAATTGCAGCCGCGGCTGAGCCTCCGGCGGCCACTGTGCCGGCCTCCGGCTTGTCCCTTGCTCGCGGCTCGGCTCCCCAGGCCCCCGCACTGGGCTCGTAGGCGCTGACTGGCCTGAAGGAGTCACGTGCAAGGGCGGGGGGCGGGGGTGCGCGGCGGTGGCTGCACCTCCGCCGGGCGTCCGCCAACGGGGCTGTTCCCAAAGCTCCCCCAGCAGGCAAAGTCCACGCGCACGGACCCGGAGAACCAATGCGCTCAGTACCGGTGCCGACCTCGGCCCACGGTGCTGTCCGACAACCTGGCGGCGCGCTGCTCCGCCAAGGATTGTTTTATTCACTAGTTCCTTCTCTTTCCTCCCACCTTCAGTGGTCCACGTTCAGGCGCGGTGGGCAAGGGGCGGGGCTGGTAGAGGAGAAGATGACCCCGCGCGCTGGGCTCATTTTTGGTCGCCCGTGGGGCCATTGGGTCACCCGGGGTACCTGGCTGGCCTCAGATCTACCCTGCCCCTGAAAAGCGTTCGAGAGAGCGTCAGGAGGTACTAAAACCCGAAATGGACTTTAAGGTGTGTGCCTGGAGACCCAAGAGTCCTTTTCACCTTCCCACCAGCCGGCGGAGACTGCGAGGCGCCGGGAACCCGCCACCAGCCCAGGAGTTTATGTATTTATACAAAACGCGTACCATACTGCTTCTTCCAACTCCTTCGGCCTCCTGTCCCTTCTCATCTGTCCCTGTGCTCTCTTCAGCCCTCCGAGACTGGGATCCAATCAAAAGAACGAGGAGGGGGTTGAGGAGCCTGTCTCCAACGTTAAAACCCATCTAGGGGGCTGTAGTTCCCCCCCCCAGAGTGGGGGCAGGGAGGGTGTCAGACCTGAGTTTGGAGTCGGCGTCAGGGCCTGTAGGCCCTGGCGCAGCGGGGCGGTGAGGGGAGAGTCCCTCAGACAGGTCTAAAGGTTAATAGAGCAATCACAGGGCCCTATTACCGCGTAAAAATAACCCATCGATTACCACAGCCTTCAGCCGCAGATAACAACTCGCTGGTGGCTCTCACGCTTTGGGTTAAACTAACTTTTTTTTTTTAAGGCCGCATTTCTCTCTCCAGCACAGGTTTCTCATACAAGATTAGAGGGGTTATAAGGGGGGCTGGAAAATACCACCCGGTAAGAAACCTGCGCAGCCAGAGAGCTCGGGATGGCACCGGCTCCCGTCGTTGGAGATCGACAGCAGATTGCCATCGCCGGCCGGGTGCACAGGCACCCCAGGAGATAGGGACAGGTTGGGACGCTGAGCGGATTGAAAGGAAAAACCCGTGGGACCTTAGCCAACCCGTGGGGATCTCAGGAAAATCCCAGAGGAAGGACCGAGCGCAGCTGCGCTGGGGGAATTCTTTTCCAAACCGAAGGGGCCGAGGTCCAGAGCGGCCGTAGGGGAGGAGAGAAAACTGATGCCGTCAGGGTTCCTGAGATGTTGAAGTCCTGTTCTCTGTGGTCTGACTCACCGACGTCGCCTGGAGTGCCGCCAGCTTGAGCCCTTTGACGCCCCGGAATCTGGGGTCCCATGACTAGGGTCCAGCCCCCCACCTCCCACCCCATCCTAAACAGTGTTTGGACAGAATCGGGCGCCACAGGTTCGAAGTCTGGTAAAATCTTAGGGACGGTCTTCTGGGGGATCTCAGAGGCCTTCGATGGGCATCAGAGACCTCGCCGAGCAAACTCGGATTTGAGCCTCTCAGATGCACGAAGGGAATGGTATGACCCTTGCTTTATTTACAAGGAATCCTCAGTCACCCGGTGAGCAGTAGAGACGCGAAGCCAAAGGCCCACGGCCACGGAAGAAGTCTCTCGGAAGAAGTCTCTCGTTCCCTCTTCCTCCCTCTCCCTCTTTCTCTTCCCCCTTCCCGCCCCCCACCTGTGTGCCATAGGTCTCAGATCTGCCTTTTTGTAGCAACTCTCATAGATCAAAATGTACTAAGTTGGGGACCAGGGCCAGCATTTCTGATTTTGTTTGTCACCACGAAGCCTGAGGTTTGAGGTTTAGTGTCTGAGGGAGCAACCAAGTGTCACTCCTCCCGGTCCCCAAGGTCTCTGGCCGCTGCCAGGGACATTCTCCCTGGTGTGTGGGATGGACCTTAGCGAGGTGGTGTCCTGGAGCGGTCACCAGTCACAAACTAAGCTCCTAACGGTTTAGAAGGAGTGAGGCCTAGCTGGGGACGTAGCTCAACTGGTAGACTGCTCAACCTAGCAGGCAGGAAGCCCTGTTTTTGCCTGGGGACAGTGGTGGTGCAAACCTTTAATCCCAGTAACTCGGGAGGCAGAGGCAGGCGGATCTTTGAGTTTGAGGCTAGCCTGGTCTACAGAGCGAGCTCTAAGACAGTCAGGGCTACACAAAGAAACCCCCGTCTCGCAAAACCAAAATAAAATAAAAGGAGGATGCCCTCGAGTTAAGCTCCGTATGGTTGTTGAGAAACTCAAGTGGAGTCTCTAAGAGAGTCGCGTGATTCTTAGCTTTTGCTTGCGCCGGCTACAACCCGGGCTCTCCTAGGCCACTTTTCCCTCCAAGGCCTCCAGCAGGCCGTCTCCTGCTGGGCTGAGAGCTGTGAGCCCCAAGGCCCCAGACAATTCTCTGACTCTGCCAGGCGCCTGGGACGGAGACATTTGTTCCAGCTTCCTGTGACTTAACCCCCACACTCTGGGTCCCACACACCAAATTTCTCCCGGTGTGTGGGCTGAGAGTCAAACCAGACGTGTTTCTTGGGCGCTTTTGGTTTTGCCCTTGTTCCCTCCCTCTCTCTCTTTCCCTCCGACCCTTCAGTTGCTCCCTTCCTTTGCTGGAACCAGAGGAACCAAGGCGACCTCTACGCGTTGCCAGGAGCGGGGAGCATTTCAAGGCCTTGCTGGCTGGAACTGGAAGGGGGTTATCGGCTGCCTCTAGAGGTTCCCAGGCTCCTCTCAGACTAAGGGAGGCCGCTGGGAGGAGGGGGGCTGGGCACTCTAAGGTTCAGACTCGGCTATTTTTAAGGAAGATGTCCCTGGGATGGACGGAGAAGGGTGGCCCAACCTCTCTCACGTTCTCCTTTCCGCTTTCCTTTCTTAAGATTTCTGCCCTTTGGGCAGAAACGTTCCGGCTCACCTTCCACCTTTTCGTTCTTTTTGCTCATGGGGGAGGTGGAGTGTCTGAGGTTTTCCATAATAAGATGGGTTTAAGTGAGCTGTATTCTTCAATAATCCTTGCAGCACCAAAGGATAAATTTATTTCTTGCTCCATGAAGGATCCTGAGACTAAAGCTCATCTCTGAGCTAGCAGAAACTGTAGGCTGAACACGACCGTACGGAGGAATTGGGACTCGAATTCCCTCGAAGAAAAAAATAAACAGCAGATGTTGGATTTCACACAGAGACCAAGGGAGGTTTCCTCCCCAGAGCCCTTCACCAACGCGTGCCCCCTGGGAACCGTGTAGTTTGGTTTAAACCGTGGGCAACGTCGAACCGAGCGCCACAGTGCCGGCGTTTCTTGGAGGCGGATGACTATTCGGCAGGAATCGACTCACGAGCCACGCAGTGGGAGAAAAACGAGTTCCGGAAAGAATCTGAGGCTTGGACAGTTTCCAGTGTCCTGTAATCGGAAACAGGAGCCAGAGGGAAGACTACAGAAGTCCACCTTGGCCCCCAAAGAACGCGCATCCCAGATGCAGATGTGCCTCTGAGGCAAAAGGCGTTGGGTTCATCGTGCAAAGAGACCCGCGCCAAACGAAAGCGGTGTGCTGCTTGACAGCGTCCCGGAATTCCCCAATTCCCCAGGGGGAGCCAGACGCCGCAGACACCATCTCCCTCCCCCTCTGTGACTGATAGCCCACACCGCGAGATCCCCTGAACAAGCAGAAAACTCGAAGTGAGCAGCGGGGCGCACCCCGTCCTTTTCAAGGAAGAATGAAGAACCAATTAACTAGAAAGTACACGCCGGTGCAGCCCCCCCTCCCCCACGCACGCACTCTTCCCCCAACCCTGGGCCTACGGCACATGGGATTCCAGGTGGAAAAGGAACGGACATAAGCTCCCCATTCATACAAAGCCCAGAACTAGCCCCACACCCAGGGTCGGATCTTGCTGCTGGTCCACCCAGGAGGAAGTAACTCTTTAAGAAAAGTCTCGCTTTTAAAGAATTGTTCAGTGTTGCAAGCCAAAGCCGTGCCTTTCTCATAGACCTCGGGAAATGTTTCAGGTGCTTCCAGACTGGAGACCAGTCGGTGGCTTATTTTACAGTCACTTCTAAATTACAGGTCACTCTCCTATTTTATTTTTCTTTGGGAAAACAACACCGCTGAGCAAGGATGAGGAAAAAAAGTTACCCTCGTCATCTTTAAAACGACCCAGAAAGGTTGGGACTCAAATTCTAGGTGACTGTGTTGGAGGCAGCAGGTCTCCAAACGAGATTACCGTCTTACTTCTTAATATTTTAATAGCAGCCGTAAAATGCTCTCTGTAACAGTCGTCTTACTTTTTTAATCTCTAAATTTCCGTTACTGCGCGTGTCTGATATTTAAAAATTCAAAATTTATTTAGAACTAAACCCGAAAAGTCTTGTGTAATTTTTTTTTTTTTTTTTTTTGCTAAGTTTGTGAACGACGGCAGAGGTTTTGTGAATGGGGACGCTCTTCAGTTCGGAGTCCCAGTCTAGGCAAGGTCGCCACCGGATCTGGGAGGCTAGCGCTGGAGTCCTGAAATAGACTTGCTGATATCCCCCCTCCTCCCACAGACCCCCTTCTTCCGGCTTCCCTAAGGACTCCTTTACCCTTCCTTAGGGAAAGGCTATCCGGAAAGCAGGGGAGGAGCTGCAGACACCTGCTGGGTGTCCAGGAGTTCCCAGTAAGCGCGACCACCTGAGACAACAGGCTCAGGCTGCAGTCTGTAGGGGCTGCCACCTCTTAGATATTTTTGGTGACCTGGTACCCCAATTCATTCACGTTGGTATCTCCTTTCTTCCTCATTTATACGGTGGAAGTCGCCCGGGGTAGTAGTATAACCAAAGACAGAACACCACTAATTCCCTATGGCGATATTAAATATATCTATTCAATTTATCCTTAGGTGTTTCTTCCCTGGAGTTAGAAATTCATTTGTCTGTAGTTGTTGACAGACATCTTCACATCAGCACACCCTCCAGAAAGTAAGCTCCCTAAGGTGAAAACCAAGGCCAGTGCCCAGTAGGTGTTCAATGAGTGTTTGTGGAATGGTTGAATTTGAAGAAAAAAAAAAACCAACAACAGAGGAGGAGTTGTTCACTTGTTTTGAGGCAGAGTCCTGCTGTGTGGACCAGGCTGACCTTAAACTCAAAGAGTTGTCCCTCTCTGGCTCTGCTTTTTCTCCCTTAAAATTGTGTAGATCAGGCAAAAGGGCTGTTACTAGCATCTCTGGTGTTGCTGGGAGAACACAAAGCTCTTTTTAAATGGGTTGGTCCTTGGGTGATGCACAGCCTTCACACCCAGTCCCAGAAGAGGGACTCTGGGCCAAGGACAGATCTGCAGAGGGCTGATTCAGCCCTAGTGTCTCATATCCCTAACTACAGATTGCCCACCAAAATCTAGGCTATTTCTCAGGAAACAGTAGAAGCCCTGGGATGGGGAAGAAGAATGGATGTCAGGCTGTAGACTGGGTGCTGGAAGTCAAGATTAGCAGGGGAAGCTAGCTAGGCACCAATACATCAGTGATTGACAGGGAGGTGGTGGTGATCCTAGAAAGGCAACCCACTAAGGGAGGCTCTGTCATCTCAGAAGGCCCTCCATAAATTCTGGAGGAACAGGGGACTGTCAGACACTAGGACAGGGGAAAATTGAAGGGTGGGGAGGACAGACACAAGAGGAAAGAGAGAAAAGGGAAGAGACAGAAATGAAACAGGCAGAGACCAGGAGTGGGGGAAAGGAGGAAGAGCTGAGGTTCAGGACCAGGGCTAGAAAAAAGCCAAAAAGAGATGGGGTCCATTGCAATCATTTGATCTGCATTTCTTGGGTACTGTTGTGTGTACAGAACTTATAGGGGCGGGAACTCGGTGCTGTCCTGGCGCTAGCTTCTTTCCATAAAATGAAGACAGATGAAAAACAAACACATCAAATAGGTAGAATGTCAAATGGCAGATACAGTGTGTGGGGGCTTGGGGTGTGTGTGGAAGTTTGGGACACACAACTAGGTGCTAAAGGAGGGGACCATCCCAGGACAAAACTATACAGGACTGGTGAACCTTCAGACCCTACAACTATATACCAGCACTCCCCGCCCACGGAGAACTCTCAACACAGGGGTAACCCTGGGAGTCCCCAGGGACCTGATGTTTGCAGCCCCAGCTTGGACCTGCTTCCGTGTCGTGGCCTCCCTCCCCTCCCCCGCTCATCCTAAGGTGGCCGGAAAGTACGCTGCCGACCCCAGCACCTTTCACCTCACCCTGGGAGCCAGAGGTGACCCCGAGCCAGAGAAGACGCCCAAGCAGGCGCCGCGTCGTGGCGGGCCCAGAGAGACAGGAAAGTGTCAAGGAAGCCCGAAGCCCAAGTGCAAAAACAGCCGTCTGAACCGCCAGCCTCTGACTCAGGCCCAGTCCCAAGCTGGCGGGGGGAGGGTGGGGGGTGAGCAAAAGAGGTCGGCGGTAACACTGTCCAGCCAGTGACCAACCATTCCCAGGCTGACCCTTCCCAGTCAAGGACCAGCAACAAAGCCATGTCCATCTACTTCCCACCACTGCAGCAGGTGCCCTCCGAGTGCCCGTTCCTTCCCCTCCCCGGAGTTCAGTACCTCTCAGTTGGGAAATAGTCCGCACCTTGTTTCCACAGAAGGACAGGGAGCACGGAGTCTGGACGACTAGGGCTCCGCAGCGGTCACAACTCAGTAAGGCTAGCCTTACACCAGGACCCTCACACAGCCCTCAGCGGCTGGTTTCAACTTTTCCTTCCTTGGTTAGATAGGGACTGGGTGTATTCCCCTTAAAGTCTGAGTTCTTCCCCAGAGATGCTAAAGTATAACAAATTGCTAAGACTCAAGGATTTGAAGGGAACCAAGGAACAAAGAAATGAATTGATAGGTATCGAGGTACCGGGTGGGGGGTGGGGCTGACGGTGCCCCTAGAAAGGTGCCCAGCTCCAGGTAGCAGCCTCTGCTTCTCACTTCATTGAACGGAGAGAAGGACCTTTCCTGGGGGAGAGGGGCAGAATCCATATCTATCTCCCAGGAAGTCTCCAGAGATATCCGTTTCCTGATGGCACGCTGCTTTCCAATGGGTGGGGCAGAGAAGCGCAGAGCAGGTAAGGATAAGCTCAGGACTAGTTTAATCCAAAGTGGATTCCCCACTCTCCTCCACAGGCTACACTTTGCTAGGGACTAAGTCATACTTGTCCCTTCTTTCGCAGGTTGTTCAGCAGGTCTGCTTTCTGTAATTTACATTGGAGTAGCAAGAGCTTTGTGAATAAACACATATTTTTTTTTCTGTGTCACCCTGGCTGCCCTGGAACTTGTTCTGTAGACCAAGACAGCCTCAAGCTCAGAGATCCGCCTGCCTCTGCCTCCCAAGTGCTGGGATTAAAGGCGTGTGTCATCACTGCCTGGCGATTTTCTTTTCAATTTTAAAACAAAATCTTATGTGGTTCAGGGAGGCCTCAAATTTGCTGTGTAGTTGAAGATAGAGGATGACCTTGAACTTCTGATCTTCCTGCCCTCAACTTCAAGGTCCTAGAATTACAACCATGAGCCACCACATCCAGTTTAATTCTGAGCAGGGTTTGAATGCAGAGTTTCACACATACTAGGAAAATACTCCAATACTAGCTGAGCCACATATCCAGCTTCTCAATGTTTTGTTTCACGGACAAAAAACTATCCCTGGTATCTTAAAAGCCTACAGGTTTGTTCATAATTACTCCAAACTGAGAAGCTCGAGTGAGAGATAAACTGTGTGCCTATCTGTGCAACAGAATAGGGCTCAGCAGCAAAAAATGAATGAGCTATTTCTACACCCAAGGACGTGAAGAATCTAAAATGTGTTCAATGCCATGGAAGAAGACTCAGTGGACTACATTTTAAGAAACATGTATGTAGGACACTCTGGAAAAGACAAAAGCATAGCAGCTGAAGACAAATTAGAGGCAGCCAGGACCACAGAGTAAGACAGAGTCACATGAACGGGTGGGGTGGGGCGAGAGCAGAGAATTGGGAGCAGGCTAGGACTTGATGTCTTGATTGTGCTGGTGTTTACACGATTGCTGTGTTTGCCAACACACATAGAATGTATGTTAAAAAGGAGCAGGTTTACAATATGGAGATAACATGTCAATAAATCTGACAGTAAAGAGCAGAAGAGAGAGAGAGAAGAAAGAGAGAGAGAGAGTGTTGGGGAGGCAAGATAAAATTCTTCAGTCCCCTCTCCTCTCTGCCTGACTCTCAGTCTCCAGGGAGCTTCACACCCCTGGTACATGTTTGACTCCCACTTCCAACACTCCAGGAGAGTGATTTAGATACACAGAAGGCTCTGGACTTCTTTTTAAGGGATGCAGATCCCATCCAGACTTGGTCCTCACTCATTGCTCAGCCTGGCTGCACAGAACTGACTCAAGGTCCTGGGTGTGACACCCACATCCCTCTCTCTCTCTCTCTCTCTCTCTCTCTCTCTCTCTCTCTCTCTCTCTCTCTC
>PVIU01000616.1:230060-260220 GCA_004026605.1 Ondatra zibethicus
ACACACACACACACACACACACACACACACACACACACACACCACAGCAAACTGTATAGAGGCGAATGCAGGAGCTAATGTGATCCTACCCTGGCTTCCTGAGAGCAATTGCAGCCTCACTCTGCAAGTCCTCAGGCAGCAACCTCTGGGCTACATGGGAGGAACACTACAGCTGGGAAGCCTGGGCAGTCAGCAAGACTGGTTTTGTGCAGCCAAATTCTAAGTAAGCCAAGTTCAAAGCTTGAGGGAACCGGGCAGGCTTTCCTTCCACCTGCCAGCAGCAGCTGAATGGGTCAAGAAAAACCATTGGAAGTTCAGCATTTCCAGTACAAGATAGCATCCTGCCCTTGCCTGTGCTCTCATGCCTTCTCACTGCCATTACACACAGGTGAAGTGTGTGAGGAATCATACCCAAGACAACTCCACCCCCCCAAAAAAAACCCATTATGTTTCCTGTTAGACATGAAGCAGTCTGGCCTGGTCTGTTTCTCTCCTGGGGTACCTTGTCCAAGCCTCTGGATGGGGTCGCTAATGAAGCAGTAGGAAAATAAAAAGGTTAGGTGGGAAACCAAAAAGTGAGGGGTGAGATGGATGCTGGAGTTTGCAGCTTGAGCACCTTGGCCCAGATACATTTGGGGGGAGAGAAAAGGAGGGTCCTTATGGGGCCACACCAGCTTCTACCTACCCTAGAAAGGCCTGAGTAAATCAGGACCCTGTTGTGAGCCTCCTTGGGGTGGGGGTGAGGCTGACTACAAGGTCCCAAGTGTCCCTCTCTACCACAAAGCTGCGTGGTAACAATTCCCTTGCAAGATCTGCTTGCTATGTGCTAGGCAAACTCTGTAGGTGTGACTACAAACTCAAGTCTCTACTACCATCGACCTCTTCTTGCAAGTAAGGAAACGAGTCCGGTTATCAGAATAAGGAACGGATAAACGAGGGGTTAGCATGTTCCCTTCTTGGGAGAAAAGGAGTGTGAATCTGGAAATATTAAATAAATTCAAGGAGCTCCCCATCCCTCTTGAGACTGAGCTTCAAGTAATCCAGGCTAGCTTAGAAGAACTGTGTAGCTAAAAATAGAGAATGACTAAAATTCTGATCCCCCTGCCTCCACTGCCCAAGACCATCGTGGCTAGTGTATGGGGCCCAGTAGATACAATCCAATGCTTCAGGTTTGCTAAGCAAGGCTCTCTACCAACTAAGCTACTCCTCGAGTTCCAGAAGTTTAGTATTTTTAATGTGTAGGCGTTTTATTGGCAGCTCGACTTAGCCTATTCCATTTGTCATACGTGGGGCACGATTGTACCAGCGTGGATGCTGCAGGATCTAGATACCTAGGTGAAGTGCCACAGGCTTGACTCCGGTTTCTGTCACAGCATGGTTGTGAGGCCCCAGGTGTGCCAGCACCCAGTCTAGCCTCTGTTCCCCGCCTGAGAATTGCAGGGGGTCACGCTGATCATTTCTAAGCAACCGGAGGCATCTTTAAGACCTGGGGAACCCAATGATGTGTAAGTACTCTGCTGGAGAGGAGAGTTCTGCCTGCCACCCGGTGGCGTGAGCACGGAGCAGCGAGCCTCTGGGAGGCCCTGGCTCCCGCCCCCATGTACCCGCGGCCCTGGCTTGATGGATGGCCGCGGAGCCGGCGGCCTGTCAGGTCTTATTGATGAGGTGCGCGCTGACCGCCGCCGCCTAACCCGAGGCGGCGGGAGGCGAGCGTGGGCCGGTGGGAGGGCGCAGACTCGCCGGCGCTCGAGGTCAGCCCCCGGCCGCCGCCAGCGCCCCACTGGCGCGCCCCGGCCCGGCTCGAGGGCGCTGGAGGCCGAGCCTGGCGCCCCGCTCGCCGGTCGCGCTTCCTTCCCGGCCCAGTGCGCCCGGTCCTCGGCTCTTACCGCTCCGCAGCGCCGCTCACGGTCAAGGCGGACTCCGCGGCGTGGAGTTCCCAGCCCTCCGATCGCAACTCCCACGACTATAATTCCAGCTCATGAGTGTGTATACAGAGACAGATGACAGATAAGATGGCGCGGTAACTAAAGCCGAGTCGTTTCGCAGGTGAAGACAGCAAGATCCCTTTGGTACCCAGTTCGTTTTTTACCAAGTGCTTCAGGCTGCGCCTTCCTCCATATTGGCTAGCCTCCTTTGGCCTTTGGATGGAGAAGAAGGCTTCCTGATTGTTTAAAATCTGAAGTCCAACAGACTGGAGAGCTAGTTGCCCCAGCTCCTGCGGGCTTTACCTGTCCAGCGTTTTCTATGGAAAGCCTCCCACCCGTGCCCCGGGAGCACCTTCTCTGTGGGAACAGTGAAGGAAGAACGTGTCTTTTGCCAAGCACTTTCAGCTGAGGCGAACTAATGCAGAAACAGCGCTGGGATCCCCCCTGGGGGGCATTTAGGCATTGATGTCCCCCAACACTCACATCGAATTCCTGGACAGCTGTGGAAGAGGAAGTGTGACCCAAAACCTAGAAAACTTTTCTTTGGTCTCGGAGAAAAGGAAGGAGAAAAAAACACTTTCTCCTAACTCCATTGCTGTGGCCCCAGGCACTGGTAGAAATAGGTGAGGGACTGTAGGGACGCAGCAACTGGTGGTCTGGGACTTCAGATTCCTGGGTGGCTTCTGGCATGGTCGCCAGGTGAGTGTGAAGTCACAGAAAGTCATCTCCTTCACATACCAACATTCTGTGACTTTGAGCTCCACAAAATGATTTTGCCAAATTTTACTCTTCTGCCAACCAGTCAAGTGACTCTGTACCAGGGATACAGTCCTTCCTCCCCTGCCATTTCTCTATGTAGCCCCTGGAACTCTGATATCCATCTGCTTCTGCCTCTCAGGATTAAAGGCCACCACTGCCTGGGCTCCAGGAACACACTCCTAGTCCCACATAATGCATAGTGGGGAACACCTAGCCATTAGGGTTCAACTCAGTCTTCACCCTTGATAATGTGTTCTATGATGAACCTGAAATGGGAGGCCTAGCCCAGAATAGTGGTGCGTACTTTTAATCCCAGGGCTCAGCAGGACGAGGCAAGGGCAGGGAGTCTCTGTGAGCTCCAGGATAGCCAGGGACACACAGAAAGTTCCTGTCTCAAAAAAACAAAGGAACAAAAGCAAAAGGGAGGGGGACTGAACAGATGGCTCAGTGGTTAAGAGCCCTGGCTACTCTTCCAGAGGACCTGGGTTCAGTTCCCAGAAGCTACTTGGCAGTTCACAGCTAACTCACTCCAGTCCCAAGGGATCCAACACTCTCTTCTAGGACTCTGCAGACAATGCACATATATGGTGCACACATACACATGCAAGCAAAATACCCATATATAAAACATAAAGCAAAATAAAGGAAATTGTAAATGCAGGCTTATTTGAATGTGTTTGGTAAAAGGCTTGGACTGCAGGCGAAACTTTTAACCGGTCCCTGGGTGAACATTCATTGAGTAATGGCTAGCTTGGGTGTTACTCTATTCCCTGCATGTTGCCAAGTGTGTTATCTGAGCCACCTCACTCTATACAGTCTGCTTTCCCATTCTGTCAGCAAAAGAGATGGACAGCCATAGCTACCCAGTACCTTGTCCAGTTTAGTATGAGCAAAACCAAGATTAAGATTGAAACTCAAGTGGGTTGATCGCAGTGCCCAGACACTGCTTCGTGGAGCAGTGTATCAATATTGTGAGGGATACAGGAGGGAAGTGTATCACCTCTTTTTAAAATTGACACCCCCATTTCAGAGTCAACCTCTCTTCTGCCTGTGCTTCCACAACCTTTAATGCATTATATTTCTTTATCTTCTCCACACCTAATTGTATGTGGACACGTCTCTCCTAAGTTTCAGTCTCCTCATGGGGGAAAAAAAATCTTACCTATCTCCCATATCCTCTAACATATAGTAGCTTTTGTTGTTGTTTTTATGTTGAATTAAGGGGCTGAAGAGATGATTCAGTGGTTAAAAGCACTGGCTGCTTTGCAGAAGACCCAGGTTCGGTTGCCAGAACCTACATGGTGGTTCTAAGCAATCTGTCACTCAAGTTCCAGGGGATTTGACATCTTCTTCTGACCTCCAAGGGCACCATACAAACACAAACTGTGTGTGTGTGTGTGGGGGAGTGGTGAGGCTCTGTGATGCCAGCATTTAGGAGGCTCAGAAGTTCAAGATCATCCCCAGCTACATGATGAATTTGAAACCAGCCTCCCTTAGATACATGCAACCCTGAATTAATTAATTCAGAAAATTGGAGGTTTCATCCTACCTCTATGCTGTGAAATAATTGCATAATGGTCTCTTTCACTGTATGCCATCTCAGAGAGGCTCATGTAGGGCCACTGCTACATGATGCCTCATCAGCACCATAGCCAGAGTCCCCTGTTAGTGGTAACCATGGCACCAGGTACCTTTGGCCCACTTATCAGTTCTGAGCCAGCCTCTCTGGCATTACTGTGGAGTTCTGACCAATCCAAACAAAGTAAATAGCACCTAGAGAGGATTACAGACTTTCTTTAGTCACTGACTTTTTTGGTACCATAGCTAGGACTCTTGCTGGCCAAAACTAAGGGTCTTGGAGTGCTCATCAACTTGCTTTTCCATTTCAGCATCCGAAGAGCAAATATTCTTCACTTTCATGTAACCTCTAGGGGAGGAGGGCAGCTCTGGCCTCTGGGACATGGGCCTGAAGGCCAGGGAACCTGATTTAGCTTTAGTCCCTTTCAAGGAGCTGTCCCAGTGATCTGTCCCAGTCAGTCGTGGAGCTGCTGGGCAGGTAGAAGTTTGATGACTTGATAGAGATTCATGGGCATCCTATGCCCACCTTAGACTGAGGACAAGCCATTCCAAAATCAGACCTGTATTATATTCCTAGAATAGCTTCCTAATAGTCCTGTGGGTTAATACATATTCCAATGCTCATGATAAACAGAATGGGTGCAGAGAGGACACTAGTGCCCAGGCATCTGGATCTGCTTTGTTCCCCTTCTCATTGTTGACCCATAGGTGGGTGATACAGCGTCCTGTCCAATAGATACCAGCATGCACTTGTATTTTCACCCTCTGTATAAGTTACTTGAATTTGCTGAGCCAAGTGAGTCTGGGGTTTTGAGCAAACATTTTCCCTGTTCTCTTTCCAGTAGAGTCAGTGGTCATGTGCCTGAATACATAGGCCAGACAACTGGACAAGTGAACAGAGCCACGTGGTGGTGCCTTGATGTGGGGTCTCATGGCTGCTGGGAGCAAAGTCACTTACTGGATTTGTGGCTGCTCTGGTATTGATGTTGAACTTTGGGCCTGAGGTCTACTATTGGTGAACTGGGACTGATAAAAAATTAATAAATAAAAGGGTAAACCAGTTTTCTGAATAGCACATGCAAATTCACTAGTGCTCACCCTCCCAAACAAGTGTATTGTCTGTTGATTTATTCGTTTTTCAACGTATGCCCCAAATGTGATAATAATGATTGGACAGATTTCATCAGCTGTCTTCCAGACTGTTGGTGTTTCATGACCTTTGGGATTAGGTTCTTGGTTTAGGCTATCAATTTGTGGTTTCATTCCTTGCTATGATGTCACTCAGCTCCCTTTCATACTTCATTTTTGGGGACAGAAGACTTGTAACAAGGTTGTGTCTCCCTTAGACTTGACAGACAGCCTTCTCTTTCTTTCTATTCATTCCCAGGCACACCTTCCTCTGACTCCAGTTGACCCACATTATACAAGCTGTTCATCCCAAAGGCTCATGGGAATGAGATTCAGGTGTGTGCATTTGTATGCCTTCCATCCCACTGAATTTAAAAGGTATCAGAAATAGTTGGTGATTAATATTGTAATTCCCCACAGTGCTCTGCATGCAGTAGGTGCTCAATATTACTTTGAAGAATGAATTAGTGACTGAATTCATATGGAAACCAAATATTGAGGTCTATATAAGAATCACAAGATACGCCTGGGCTGGCAAGATGGCTTAGCTGGTAAAGACACTTACTGCCAAGTCTGATGGTCTGAGCTCCATACCCAGAACCCACATAGTGGAAAGCAATAACTGACCCTTTGAAGACAACCCCCAACCTCCACACGTATGACATGGCACATGCTCCCCAAGAGATTAATTTTTACAGCCTGTTCGTGAACTGCATTTAAGTCCCCTGAATATTTTCCTTTTTCTTGTCCCACATGACCTGGGGCCCAGACACCCTCTAAATACACAACTTTGTAGACCACGCAATTTTAGCCGTTCTGGCCTCACATGTGTGGGGTCTAAAACTGCTATTTGCCCACTTTATAACTTGTACTTGCAGAGGCTGGATGATAAATGGGAGATGAATAATTCCTTATTGCTACTTATCTGCTCAATCTATAAATGAGTGTCAGCATTTGCTCAGTTGGGGTTAAAGCTGTGCCTGGTATATTCATTAACTTGCTTAAAATAAGCCATAAAAATGGGCTTGGTAGGCAGTTCTTTTAACTAATTTTTTAAAATGACATTGGTCATTCTCTACTTACACATGACTGACCTTTGACAGATCACTTTAACCCCTCTGGGCCACACCTGTGAAAGGGGTGGGTCGGGGCAGGGCTCTACCAGCCCTACTAGCCTAGAACTGTGCTATTGCTATTCTTTAACTCCCTGATTTTGGGATAGGCAAAATAAGGGATCCTGATAACCCCCATTAGAGCAATTACAAAGCAGTTGATAAGGGCCATCTGATCTCAGGCATCATGGAGGGTGGGGAGGCAGTTTGGGGTAGTTAAAGCAAGCATTAGAGTTTAATTCTGTTACTTATTAGTGATGTGACCTTTGGCAGGACAACTCTGAGTCTCAGTTTCCTCAACCATCACAGTAATACCCACACTGATTACTCCAGAGGTCTGCTGGGAGGGACAAATATAATACATTCCTGAAAGCACTTGGATACGCTAAAAATGTCAATACCATTCTTGATATGGGGATGAGGGAGCTAGTACCCTGTGATCTAGCACTTGAAGCAGAGCCGGGGAAAGGGCTTTTTAGGAGTCCCCTGTTCTCCATGATTACAAATGAAAATGTTTTTATTATCATGTAAAGATTGGGTGCCTAGGCAGTTTCCCTGAGGTCTATGGTTTTTAATAAAAACCCTGGGCTGAAGAGACACTTTCTGGAAATACTGGTGGTACTGTAGTAGCTGTCAGGGTCACACAGACTCCCCGCTATAGTAATGAGGTGGTTGGTCTGTTTTCCAATGGCTGGGGAGATAGAAGCCTCACCAACCTAGCTCTTCTTGCTTCATGGTATCCCTTGTTGCATTGAGGCTCTGCCATAACAGGGTCATATAAATGCTCCTTGCTATGGGTTTGGTTCTTTTTGTAAATATGGGATAGAATTGGCTGCTGACAATTTGGGCTGTCAGCAAAAGCTTCTGGATCTTGCCCCCTCCATGAGACTCCTGAGAGGGGACTGATGATGGCTATGATCTGGCTGGCTCTTGCTTACCTTAGCAGAGATGGGAAGAGTTAGAACAGAGATAGGGTCAAAACCACACCACAGAAACCTAAAATTCTGCAAATTGTAGGAACCATCTAGCTACTGGCTGATCCTGAAGTTACAAAAAAAGTTGAAAACTTGGAGAAAGATGATCCAAGTGTCATTCACAGCCCGTGCAAGTACATGGCACAGCCTAGTCATTACAATACCAGGAGCCAGGAATAGGGGTAGGTACCTGTGGCTTGTGTTTTCACCCACTGCACGTGTTACTTTGACATAGCAACGGCACATAATCTTTTGAAGCTTTTTTAGTTTCACAGGATCCGCATTGCCATTTTTTTGTGTGGGATTTCTTTTGCCCATTCTTTTTGTTACCTCCCCCCCCCACACACATTTTGCTTGCAGAGGGAGAGGATTTCTGGCCTCTGGAAATTGCTAAGAGATTTCACAGTCAGAAAAGAAAGGCACCTGGTGGCACCTGGCACTTAGTTACCCTGAAGTGTTTTTGGTCTCTGAAGTTCTGGCTGTAATTCTCTGGTCTTCACCAAGGCCTTCCTTTCTGAACATCCCTGGCCTCTTGGCCCTGGCTCAAAGTTTAACCTCCCCTCAACCCCCAATGCATCCTCCTCCTCTTCCCAGGCTGGGCTAATCAGCTTGACTTCCCAGCTGGCCCAGCACCTGGCTCAGCATCCCCAAATCTTCCTGCCAGCAAAGGGAGTATGAGCCCAAGGAAAAGTGACCAGAACAGAGGGATTTCGGTTCCAGAAACTCAAGGCTGCAGCAGAGATTCTTGACTGTCTGGAGGGGCTAGGCCTCCCTACAAGGGGAGAGAGGCCTCTGCAGCAATCATCCCTTCTGGCAGGAACCTTAGCAGGCAGGAAGTATCCAGGACTATTCTATAATCTGACCACATTGAGTTGGGGGCCAATATAGCCTTTGCCCTGAAAACAGCCCCAGCCCCAAGGATCTTTTGTTGTTGTTGTTGTTTCTCCTAAGGTAGTGTTTCTCTGTGTAGCCTTGGCTGCCCTGGAACTCACTCTGTAGACCAGGCTGTCCAGGAACTCACAGAGATCCACCTGCCTCTCTGCCTCCTGAGTGCTGGGATAAAGATGTGCTCCACCACCACTTGGCTAAGTAAGTCATAAAGATCTTAGGAAGCCTGACCCATTTCTTCTAAAACAGTTTTTTTCTTTCAAATTTGAAATAAGCACATGTATATTATTCTCATTTGAAAATACAAAAAGTATAACAACAGAAAACCCCACTCTTAACCACGCCTGTAGAAAGAACCACTAAGAACATTCTAATTCATTCTGTCTTCTCAAAGGAGTTTTACATTCTAAAGAGTGGTTCCCAATCCATTTTAATTTAAAAGTAGGGGTCAGTGGTTAAGCATATAGTTGGCATGAAGGAGGCCCAGGGTTGGAATATCATGGTTAGCAAACAATTAGAAAAATATAGAATAAGCTCCCATGAGACTTTGCTATATAATGAAAAATCTCAAAAAATATAGCAATAACTACATTATGAATTTAGTCACTTATGAAATAAATTCTGTGTTACAGTGCAGGTTGCTATCAATTTTTGTTTTGCTAACTACACTTCTGAGGTGTGACTGCCAAGTCCTAAGATTTAGTTATTAATGCATTTTTTTGTAGGACTCTCAGCAATTCCTTAGGGTGCATGTCTTCCGGTGGAAAAATGTGAGGCACAGAATCACAGGGATTTGCATGGAGACTAAGCAGTAGCCTTTCAAAAGCCCACAGCCTCAGCTGCCACAGTACTTCCCACGGCACTTAGTTTCCGATAAGATAGTTAAAGATATAGTCATTGATTTAGGGAAATGTCTGCTCTTATTAAGCATATTTGATATCTGAAGAGTTTGTAAGTCTTAAGTTTAGAGAGAAAAGACAAAATAGAGAGAGAAAGAAAGACAAGGAGACTACTAATGTCCAGCTGAATGCTTTTTGCTGTGTTGACTAGGGACCTGGAGGCTTGTCTGCTGGCTCCAGTTTGGGGGGACTTTAAAACTCAGGGAACAGAAGCACAGACATTTTAGATAATTTGCCTAGGATTACCAGCCAGGAAAGTGATAGGAAAACTTCCAGAACGTTCATTGTGTCCATGAATTGCTTTCTGTGACCTCAGACAACTTATGGAGATCAATTTTATCTTTGCAAAAGGTGGCAGGCTCAGCTACCGAGCACATTCATGCAGCTTATTTCTAGAATATGCTACAAAAATAACTTCTCGAAGGTCACTTAGCTTGTCACTGAGTTGTGTATTGGGCTTAGAATCTAGGCTCTGGACATTGTTTGACCACTGCCCAGTGTTTTATCTAACCTGGCAACATACATCTCCTGTGGGCAACTGAAGAAAAGCAGCTTGGCCAAGGTCCACCGTGTGTTTTCAAGTTTCAAGGGGGGCAGTGCCAGCAACCCAGGAATTTCCATTTCCAGGACAGAAGGAGAGCAGTGGCACTTGGGCAGGAGAATTAGTAACCTCTGGCTCTTGGCGTACAAGCCGCCAAGATGCAGAGTCACAGGAGCAGAAAGGGTTTGGCACTCTGAACTTAGGCAAGAACAAGCCTAGATCTTGTTGCGGCTGAGGACCTTGGACTGCTGTGATTCTTTCAAAGGGGACTCTCAGAAGGCTGCTCTTAGCTCCCTGTACTGGTGGAGGGCAGAGTCAGGGGTCTGATCAGCAGCAATTTGGGGAGGGGATTCCTGCATTGAATGGAAGGCTGGACCAGATAACCTCTGGAACCCTTTCCACTCCCCACACCTCTGATTTGTATGCCTTGGGGGAGAGAAACAGTCTGTCATGGGATTGCAATAGTTGATTTAGGGTCCCGCCCCAGTCGTCAGCATAACCCTCATCTTAGGCAAATAACTTAGCCTGTCAGTACAAGGCACAATGCCTGGCATGGAGTAAAGCTTTGCAAATGTTTGCTGAATGAATGAACGAATGAATGGGTGGATGGACTTATGTCTCTGCGGTCTCAAGGAACACTGCTGAAAAATGGAATCTTAAGGTGTCTTTAGGATGATTAGTTTAAGTAAGAATGTAAAGCATACAGATCTCTTTAAAAGAAAAGCTGTCCCTCCAACTCAAAGAGGAATGGCAATGGGCGGAAACGTCATTTATTCAGTACCGGGACACACCATTTCATTGGTGAGTTTTAGTTTCATTCATTTTCCTATCCCCGATGGCACAACTCTGGCTGCATGCAGTAGGACCCAGAAGCACAGCTTTCTCCATCCTTCCCCACCCCGGATAAATGCTAAATACTGAGGGCTAATGGATTGTTCTTGCTGCTGACCAGATTAGATAGCAGTCCTTCCGTTATCGCAGTTGAAGTAAACCCCAGCGGTGGTGGTGGTCAAAGACTGGGGAACCCGGAAGGCACAAAGACCAGAGACTTTGCTAAGAAAGTGCCAAACATCAAGGCCCTCTCACTTCCCCTAAATCCCAAATCTTCCCCAATCCCTGAGTAGTTCCTGGTCAGGTGGGTCGCTGCTGTTGGTGGGATTTCAGGAGGAAGATAGAAACTCTTAGATTCTGCTCTCGACGTTAAGGGTCCAGAAAAGCTTTGAGACACCCCTCCCCCATAACCCTTCCTGTTTTTGTCCAAGCGGGGGGTCTAAGACTCCCAGCATTGAGCCCAACTTTCTTCGTTTTTGCTGTTTCAAATCATGAGACAAGGCAGAGTGTTCATATTCACATTTGGCCTCCCCCACCCCCCAAGTTTCCTATGTCAAATTTCTATCCATTATCATTATTGACCTTCCTTTCTTTTTGGTTTTTGTTGTTTTGGAGATGGGATGGTCTTTAATCTGTAACCCAGACTGGTCTCAAAATCATGGTGATGCTGCTGTTCCAGTCTCCCTGGTGCTGGGATTAAGAGGAGAGGCACCATGCTTGGCTAATAATCTTGGTTTTTAAAAGTTTGTTATAGATTTGTTTTAAGAGTTAATGATTTTTTTTATTGCTTCTTAAGAGAAAAAAATTCTTTTTGTTGGGCGGTGGTAGTGCACACCTTTAATCCCAGCACTTGGGAGACAGAGGCAGGAGGATCTCTGTGAGTCTGAGGCTAGCCTGGTCTACAGAGTGAGTTCCAGGACAGCCAAAGCTACATAGTGAGACCCTGTGTCATAAAAAAAAAACAATGAGAAAGAGAGAGAGAATGTTTTCCTTTTCTCGATTTAGA
Source organism: Ondatra zibethicus (assembly GCA_004026605.1). Taxonomy (NCBI): domain Eukaryota; kingdom Metazoa; phylum Chordata; class Mammalia; order Rodentia; family Cricetidae; genus Ondatra; species Ondatra zibethicus. Next base: position 241,702 of record PVIU01000616.1, read on the forward strand.
GGCTAATTTTTCTGCCTCCAGTCAATTTCTGAGAGGACAATTCATCTATTATCAAGACTATTCTATAAAAATGTTCCTCATGTATGTATGATCTAACAACAAATCCTACATAAAGCAAACAATAGGCTCTCAAAACATTATTTATCTACAAAGAACAGCTAATTGTTCTATCATTATTACGATAGAACCGCCAAGATTTAACAGAAAGCAAATACAATCTTAGCTGGTGACCAAGGAGTTACATTTGCACCCTATCCTTTTTCTGCTAAATCTCTGAAGCCATAATAGATACTGTGGCAGGATAAAGCATCTGGCCCTTGTTTTACACATTACTGCCCACTTTGAAAAAAAAAAATCCTACTGTGGAGTCTTTGGGAAAGCATTATTGTTTAATAGCTATTTAGAGGTAGAGGCTTCAGAAACTCCTCAAGGGCAAACGAGTTAGCTGCTATGGAGTTTGATGTTCAGAAATTGAAACGGAAATAACAATTCATCATTGGAAGACTTTCGATTCACCCAATGCAAGGGGAGTAACACATGAAAATGAAGAAGACAAATGTATTCTAAAGAGCAAGGATGGTGTCCCATTGGAAGAGGAAAAGGCCCAGTAAGTCCCTGAGGGAAATTTAATGGCAGCCGGTGTATTTGGAGGTAATTGGCAGGGAGTAAAAAGGAGCAAAATTGGAAGAAAGGGGGGGGCAAGTGAGGGAGAGAATTTTCATTAAGTAGAAACCGGAAAATTATGGAACAGAATTAGAGTTAGAAGAGGAGAGTAAGAATTGGGGGTAGGGAAGAATGGGGCAGGGGAGAGGTAGTGAGTAAGAAAGGTAGAGAGAGGGAGGAGAGGGATGAGGGAAAGGTAGACGGAGGGAAATGGAAATGAGAAAACCAGGTCAAACAGGTCAAAGACACCCCTAAGAAGGACAATTGGGACGTGGAGGCAGAGGCACCTTTTCCTGGTGCGCTGAAACCACCGCGTCGGGTCAAGGGAGGAGCGCCAGCGCCCACCCAGCCGAAGTACAGCCTTGTACGCGGTGGTGTAGCTGCTTAGGGGTACCGTGGTAGGGGGATTGCGCCAGCACTCCAGCATTTAGCCACGCGTGGTACTGTGGGGCTCTGCCAGGCATTTCTCTAAGATGGAGTTTTTGTAAGATACGGGACGCGAGTGGAAGGAGGAGTGGCTGGAGATGGTCCTTCCTTCCTTCCCTTGAACTTCAGTGTGCTGGTGCTAGAGAGGGATGCGGCTTTCCCAGGCGGACCAGACTCCCCGAAGTTGAAGAAACCTACACCTCCAAGGATTGCTCTGGATTTGTCAAAGCCAGGGACCAAGAACTGAGCTGAAGCAATTTTCCCTAGGCCCACATTCTCCGGCCACTCACCCACTACCCGCCTCCGACACTCCTAACCCTCCTATTAAGGTGTTTATCGTCACTTCCTCAATATTGCTCCACATTTGGCTGGGGAAAGACGGGAATGAAAATGCTGCGCACAGCGTCTTGGAGCCTGGGGTGGCTAAGACCCTCCAATGTGTTGTTTTCCTTAGGGGTACTGAGAACGGTCAAGTTAGGGGCACATATAACTTTGAGGGGAGAGCTTGGCAATTGACCTACATCACCTCCAAATGTACAGTTCTCTCCTTTCCTTTCCGTGGGAGCAGGCTACCACCGAGCCATTTTGAATGGGCAGTATTTCGGGTCCTCACGCCGGCAGTAGTAAACTAGAAAGAAATGGGTCCTAGGCTTCCTAGAAGTTTCTCCCTTTAGACGGCGATGGCTACTGCTAAAGGCGAAGTCTTAAACAACGCAAGCGACTCCGGAGAGGCACAATCTCCTTGTGGTCCCAGGTCATCCGGCCCTTGGGATTTGTTCCGCTAAGAAGTCTCAGGCGCTAAGCACGACGGCCCAGGCCTGTCACAAGAGTGACCTTGGTTGGAACCTATGGGTAGCCCGAGCTCACTAGCCCACCAACTAAGTACGTGAGGAAGCGGACCCGCTAGTATTCTCTAGCCTCGGCACATTAGATTGCCACTTTCCCACTCAAGTGACTTGGGCCGCCTCGGGCCAGAAACGTAATCCGAGCAATCCGGCCTCGGGTTTTCCACCGAGAGCGAAGTGGTGAGCCGGACGCGGGAAAGTTAACCCATTTGCGGGGATCCTCCAAACCTAGCGGAAGGGTCTGCTCTGAGCCGCTTCGTGTCGCCTGGCCACCCGGTTTGCCTTGACAGCTCAGGCCCCCTGTGGGTAGATCAAACGAACCCCAGGAGCCCGGGGGCAAGCAGCGCAATTTACTGGGTCCAGGGCTACGCTCCCTGCGGGCTGCGTCCCTGGATCCAGGCGCAACGAGGGGAGACTTTCTCTGAAGTCCCTTAGTGACTAGACCAAGCCTTTCTTGAGGCTGACTTTGGGCAAATTTCTCCTTTCTTTCTCCTACTTCTACCGGGAGTGAGAAACACAACCCAAACAAGGATACAAGAGGTGTTTGTAAGCCGCCTAGCGCCGAGTAACAAGGACAAATTTGACAACTTTAATAATACTAACTTCTCTCACTTGGGGACATTATGTGTACTGGGCAATGAGGTCCCCCCACTTTGCACCCTCCCCTTTAAAAGGGTGTCACTTTCTGATCCTCTCGAAGCCTAACTGGTGGCGGGGTGTTTGCACAAGGGCTCCTTGGGACACTTGGGGACCCGCTGGTACAGGCTGGGTGGTGCGCGCCTTTTCACCCGCAAACTGACACTCGACAAAGCCGCCTCTCCCAGCGGCGCCCCGCACTCCCTCCCCGGGCTGCAACGGATCCGGAGCTAAACGCCCCCGGCTCTTTTTCTTTTAGCCGACTGCCTGGATCTTGGTTCTCCCCGGCGCCCCTCTCTGAGCTTTCCTACCCTCCGCCCAAGCCTGACGCCGCTGGGTTTGTTGACCTTAGATCTGCTCCGGGCCTTTATCACCGGGGATCCGGGCGTCATGCGGCGCCCCCGCCTCCTACTCCCCCCCATCTCCTTTCAAGTCTTCCTAGAAATCTCCCTCATTTTCCTTCCCAGAACCTACAGAAATGCTATCCAAATTTCCGAGACCGCTGAGAACCCCCGGACCTAAAGACATCACGGGTTTGTCCCCACACCGCACTTTCGATCCAGATAAAGCAGGTGAAAGGGCCCCCTCCCCCATTATTGGGATAATTGCCTCGAATCTCCACTTAGCGTTGTGTTTAGACAATTGGAGATTGATGGCTGTAGCCCCGAACCCCTTTCTCTGGGCAGTTCTCAGCTCCGAACCTTCCCAGACCTTACGGGTGCCAAACAGGACTTCCCTTCCGGTGCAAACAGAACTAGGCAGAAAGCCGTTGGAAATGGGTATTTGATTGGCCCCGAGAGACACAACAGGGACCAAGAACAGCTCGTGAATATTTCTTCGTGCCAATCACAGAAAGCCGTCTTTAAGATCCTCTTAAATCTGATCCAAAAATACAAAAATCATGTTCAGAACACGTCCCTAGAAGAACGAAACTGGTGACAATAAGCCCGTAAAAAATAGCTTATAAATGGGAACGTTCAAATACTGTTTACCCTAGACTGATTTAGTAAAATAAAGATAGCAGAAATGAACCACTGGAGACGTCTAAGCAGCAATACCAATAATGTGGATAACGAAGTCGAGTGACCAGAATTCATAGAATTTTTGAAGCCCTGTACAGTAACTTTTTCCTTCAGTCCATATAGATACTTTTTTTTAAAAAAATTCTTTTCCCCAGCTAATCTGTGAATTTCCTTTAGTTTTGGAGAGTATGCGGGAAATGAGAATAAGAGGAAATGAGGTGTTGGGGATGCGGACTAGGAGAAGGTGTAAGTTTCCAGGCAGCTTTTGAATTTACTGCTGGACGTCGGTGCTAGCTGCTGGGGAGGGGCTGGACTTACTGCCAAGGAATATGATCCCACCCTCTGCTTTGCTCAGGCAATGCGGTCCTGCACCAGTGCAAGGGAACCTAGACACTTTTTATTTTTCCAAATCCTACCCAACGGCAGAAGAACACCAAAGGCACCAGTATCAAAAATGCTCAAATGTCTGTTGTCAACCTTTGAGCGAGGGGAGGAGGTCTGAACAGCCTTGTGTTGCCTGTCTGGGCTGTTTGCAGCTCTTCCAAGGCCCTCCGATTTAATTTTTCTAAGCCGGGTCCTCACAGTACTGCCTCTTTTTTCTTGACTCCTTTTCTTTTGGATTGAACCTTCTCCTCAGCTTTGCTGCTACAAATGGCACTCAAGACCCACCACCTCGGTCTTGAGAAGCAGGAGGAAGTTTTACTCAGCTGCAAAAGTACACACAGCCCAAGGCTTCTCCACCCCCCCTCCTCCGCAGAGTGAACAGGAAGAGAAAACATGCTTGCTTCCATACACCTGCAGGACCCACTTCTATCCCAATAAAGTCCGACCCCAGAATCAGTAAAATTCAAACCCACACGACGGACGTTGACTGACCCTTGGCCTGCTTGAGCAAAGAAAAGGGGGTGCAAATCCAGGAAGACCCATTTGCCGACTAACCCAATACAATTAGTGGGGAACTCTGGCATGGTTGGGAAGGGCTTGCCTGAGTTCTCCACGGTGGTCCTAAAGATGAATCAGGTAGCCATAGGGGGACCCCAGGAAAAGCAGTAAGATCTGGTGCTGGAGAGAGCAAAGGCCCAGTGACACCTGCTTGAGTCTGCGTGGCTTCTCTAGTCAGCCCACCTGCCTTCACTCTCTGGGTTTTTCCTAGGGGAACCCACCATCACATCAGTTTCTGTCAGTGAACCAGGAAAGAGAGAAGCTAAAATGCCAGCCAATTGTAAGAAAGAATAACAGAGATAGAAGGAGAGAGAGAGAGAGAGAGAGAGAGAGAGAGAGAGAGAGAGAGAGAACAGGGAGCTGTCTCAGCAGGTTGTCCTTGAAGCAATCCTTTCTCTTTCCTCAAGGCAAAAGCTGAAGAACTCCCACCCCAGCAAGCCTGGGTGGGTGCCCAGGACTGAAGCGAAGCCTTTTCTTCCCTCCTTTCCCAGGCTCCTCTTCACCGTGCACAGTACTCCCGTGGCTTCCATCCCTCAACTGCTCCTCCTGGCCTTCCGTGGCAGGAGGGCCACTTGGAGGTGACTCACCCACAGGTAGAAGCTCTTCCAGGCTTGTTGGAGGCCAGTTTTCAGGGACGAATCATCCTCAGGGGGGCCCAGAGATTCCAGCCTGTTTCAGCTGGGTGGGAGGGAGACTTTGTGAGCTACATCTCCCGGCTCCCTCTGCTCCCAGCTTTCCTCTCAGAATTAGATAACAGCAAAAATAGATAAGAGAAGTGATTCATTAATTCAGTGAGTCCCGTGGCTGGCTTTTTCTTGTTAGTACGTCGTGTGGAAGTGGAAGGAAGCTTGGCAGGCATAGAGCTCTGACTGGACCTTTTTTTTTTTTTTTTTTTTTTTTTTAATAACAAGTCTACATTCAAGAGGTTCTGCTCAGGCTGCCCAAGGTCACTCCGAAGGACTCTACACAGATGGAACACACCCCGGGTATCACCATGCACAATGAGAATGCTCCTTCTTCAACCTGCTGCTGCTCCCCAGGCCTGCCCTAGAAAGTGGTCCTTCTCCAAACACCTAGTTTGGCAGTGAAAAGCAGTGGATGTTTTAGACACTGTTGGTTAGCACCAGGGGCGGCGGATCCGGATCCTCTCAAGTGTAGCTTATGATGCTGATTGAGGTAACCAAACTCAGAGAGGTGGCTGAGTGACAGAGCAGGGAAGGATGGAACCCGCATTGGATACCCCATCAGTTGAGTCCTAATCAGTGATAACTTGTGGATTCTCAGCATAGGAATAGCATCAGAATTGTTCCTTCCACACACAGCAGGACTCTTCTGCCAGGTGAGAGCTCCGCTCGAATACTCCTAGGCATGGGGTCCCCACTGCCCCCCAAATGACCCAGGAATGAAAGGCTAGGCACCGAGAAAGGTTCACAGAGTCAGCCGTGGGAACCAGGCAAACTGATCTCTCTGGTTTTACTCAGGGTAGATGGCCCCTGTGGAGTTGGTGTTTCCCAGAGGAACGTCTTAATAATAACAAGAAGAATAAACACAATGCCTGCATACTTTAATGCATTTCCCAGTTCATAGTTTCCCGGATTCCTTGAAACAGTCCCTGAACAGTGGCGAGAACCCAGACAAGTTATTACTGATCTGCAAACATAGCGCAAGAACCTGGAACAGAAGAGACCCGGCCGGGGGGCGCTACCAGGAGAAAATAAAATATGAGCTGGAGAGAAAGAGAGAAGGCCTGGAGGAAAAGGGGAAGATGCGGAAGAACCAGGACTGCCTTTCCCTTCCAAGAAGTTTGTTATGAATATTTTCAGAGTGATGGATAAGGTGTCCACCGTGGCCCTCTGTCTCTATGCTCTGCCCTCACCAGATGACTTGCAGAAACTATTCCACAGGAAGATGCTCATGTAAAACTCCCCGAAGCATCAGGTCATTAAAATTCCTGAAGCATGAGCTGAACATGACGAGGCACAGGCCTTCCCTGTCCAGCGGGCCAACTGTCACCAGCCCTGTGCTTTGGTGACATGGGTTCTAGTGTTGTTATTGTAAAATAAACAAAACACAGAAGTTACTGCTTCAACCACTTTACACTGTAGGGTTCAGTGGCACTAAGGACGTTTATGTACAATCATATTCCTCTGCAGACACATTTTCTCTCTCTCTTTCTCTCTCTCTCTCTCTCTCTCTCTCTGCCATTACTGGGGTTGAACCCAAGCCCTGAATGTGCTAGGCAAGAGCTCCACCACTGAACTCCACCTCAGCCCCACTTTTACCATATATATATATATATATTTAATATTTACTTTTGTTTTTAGTTATGTGCCCAGGTGTGTATCTGTGTGTGAAGCTGGAGTTACAGAGAGTTGTGAACTGCTGATATGGGTCTAATGGCCTAGTTTGGATTTGAGACAGGGTTTTACTATGTATCTCAAGCTGGCCTTGGATGTCCAAGTCTCCTCCCTCACTCTTGCCTGAGTGCTAGAATTGCAGGCATGTGTCTTCCTGTCCCTGCTCCTTCCTTTCCCCCTTTCCTTTCTTCTTTCTGAGACAAGGTCTCTTGTAGCCCAGGTTGGCTTCAAACTTGCTAAGTAGCACAACCTGAAATTCCTGATCCTGCCACTACCTGTGATTATAGGCATACATCACCATGTCTAGTTTACACAGTGCTGGGGAACAAACAGCTTCATTCATGAAACCCAAAGCTCTTAATGTTTTTTCTTTTTTTTGGTGGGGTGGGAGGTGGAATTGAAACTCCACCATCCTCTAGTCTAGCCCCTCTGCCTTCTACTTATATGAATTTGACGACCACTGCCATCTATGACTGGTGTCCTGCATTTTCTGTCCTTTCGTGACTGGCTTGTCTCACTTAGCACTGTGTCCTCGTACTTCATCCATGTTGTAGCACACACTAACATTTCCATTCTTGAAGGTCAAATGACACTGAACCGTGTGTACAGACCACAGTTTATTTCTCTATCCATCTGTTGATGGATATTTGGGCTGTTGCCAATTTAAAGACCGATTTCCTTTACTTTTTGAGATTATAATGTAATTACATCATTTTCTCCTTCCCCTTTCTTCCTCAAAATCCCCTCATATACCCTCCCCCCTGCTTTCTTTCCAATTCATGGCCTCTTTTTCATTAATTGTTGTTACATGCAAATGTGTATATATGTGTGTGTGTATCTATATCTATCTATGTATATTCCTAACAATAAGTACAGCTTGCACAGTCTGTATAATGTTACTTACATGTGTGTTTTCAGAGCTTACCATCTGGTATTGGGTAACCAGTTGATGAGATCTTTATTGGAGATGTTGCGACTTTTAACTATTGAGAGTAACAAGGTTTAAACACTGTTTTCTGCTCTGCTTTCCCTCCTTTTGTGACTATCTCCGAAAGTGGAGTTGCTGAACCAGATGGTAATTTTGTGTCCCATTTCCTGAGTAACTATTACAATACTTTCTGCCTTTTATGGAGTTTTGATCTAAAATTAGAGAGGGTTTCTCTTTTCCTTGTTGGGAGCGGCAATATGCAGTCACTTCAGTTGGTGTCCCACTGAGGGACAGATTGCAGACCTTCTGAGGAGTCCTGTAAGGGAAGCGAGTTCTGTAGACAAGGAGATGGTGTGATGTGAAGTTCTTTGCAGAACCGCATCAAAGCTGAGAGAGGACACCAACAGGAAACTTTGGGTATTGTAGTGCACTAGCAGCAAGAGACCCCAGGCTCAGATGCTAGCCCCGCCACTCTGTGTAACCACAAGAATCTGGGCTATAGAAAGCCCAGGAAAAAACCATATTTTGGGGGCTCCAAAAAAAGAATATTTTTAAAAGGCAACCATGAAGACTGGGAGCGTGGATCATTCTGTAATTCCAGTACTTGGGAGGTAGAGGCAGGAAGCTCAGGAGTTCAAGGTCATCCTCAGCTGCTTAGCCAGTTTGAGACCACCCTGAGCTAAATGAGACTCGGTCCAAAGAAGTAGGGTTAGGCAAACCTGGGGTTGCTAATGATACGTACTGTACTTTAATTTCTCTTTCTGTTGAGTCATTATGTTGTGAAGTGGAAGGAAGCCCGGTTTTGTTTTCTTGGCTTCTAACTTCTGAGCAGCTTCATATATTTTGGGAGGACCTGGCACTCCACCATTTTGGGGTCTGGCTAGACCAACCTGATTCTGAGGACGAAGAGAAGTCATTGCTCAGAGAAGTTTAGATGAGGTTGCAATGGAACTCTTCTCTCCTGACCTCAGTGAAGATACCTTGAATCTGTGCTTGTACTTCTGGGTCAGAGGGACAAGGCAGGGATGAGGACCACGAGGGTGGCAGAGCTGTAGGTACGAACAACTACAGCCAGAGCACGAGTCACGTGGACCCACATCTGAGCCAGGGTGGTGGTGCTCTCGTGTAATCCCAGTACTTTGGAGGAAGTGGCAGGAGCATTGCTGTAGATTCAAGGCCAACCTGGTCTACATAATGAATTCTAGGCAGGCCAGACTACATAGTGAGACCCTGTCTCAAAGGCAACAACCCACAGGAGAGGTCAGAGGGACTTAGAGAGGAAGCCCCATCTGAAGCCCTTTTTCCTTGTTCTTTTAACACACATACAAACACACCTGCATATGCACACACACACACACACACACACACACACACACACACACACACACACACCTGTATACACACATACATGAAAACATACTTTTTTTTGAGACAGGGTTTCTCTATGTAGCTCTGCTGTCCTGGAACTCACTCTGTAGACCAGACTGGCCTTGAACTCAGAGATCCACCAGCCTCTGCCTCCTAAGTGCAGGGATTAAACATGTACACCACCATCTGACATGAACACACACCTTTATTGGTTTCTCTTATCAAAATGTTATGTGCTCATTGCTTTAAAAAGTAGTATAGGCAATAGAAATGAGACTGTCCCTTACCTTTTGACCTTTTCCCCCTTTCTCCCTCACCAGACAGCTCTTAACTTTTAACTTCCCTAACAGGATTGTCCTTTCCCTAGAAGGCCTGACATTGATCCCAGACTTAAGAGACAGCCTCTAGAAGTGACATTTCTTCCTCCATGTGAGCTCATTAGTAGATACATTTTTTTGTTTTGTTTTGCCTTTGCTTTTTGAGACAGGGCCTCTCTACATAGCCCTAGCTGTCCTGGAACTCATTGTGTAGACCAGGCTGGCCTCAAACTCACAGAGATCTGCTTGCTTCTGTTTCCCAAGGGCTGGGACTAAAGGCATGTACCTCCATGACTGACATTAGTGAATATCTTTAAGCCTTGGTTTTCAAGTCTATAAAACAGGTACAGTAATAATTCTTATTGTTCAGGGCTCCTGTTAAGATTCACAGTCTGTGATTCCTGACATCAAAAAATTGACAAAGGGCTATTATTTTTAATATTACCTGTGGGCAAGATGGGTTTTATGGTTTCAGTGTGACATGTTCTTATAGGCTCATGTGCTTGAACACGTGATCCTTAGCTTAGGGTGGAGAGGCTATAGAAGAAGCATGGTGGCCCACCACATAGTAGCCAGGAAACAGAGGGAGAGAGGGGGTCAGGGTGAGCTAAGGCATGTCTTGTGAGGCCAATCACTTCCTACTGATTAGCTCTTAGTTCCTCCAGGTGGGAACCAATCTAAAACATGAGCTTTGAGAGACATTTCATAACTGGATTAGCTGGACGTGCACACGTGTGGTTTTGGGTTTGGAACCCAGGGTCCTATGCATACCAGGAAAGGGCTGAACCCCTGACAAGCACTCAGCTCCATGTGTGTTCTCTGACCTTTGTGTCTAATTTTACAGAAAGGCCTTGCATTGGGGGCTTCTGGCTCCCACTCTTGCCTTCTTGCTGTGCAAGGCCCATCTTGTTCTTTATCGTGTGTGGGTTTCTCTACTCACACTTCCAGCTGAGTAATGGGAGCAGCTGTCCGTTCAGCAGCAGTCCATTTACAAGCGCTCCAATCTCTCATCTAGTTTGCTCCTCCCCACAGCCCATGGATTTGAGCGGCAGATATTTTTCATATATTCCCGCCTTTGAATCTGCTCCTGAGAGTCTCCCCATATAAGGCATTCTATCCCAATCCTTCCAGACTCTTGGGATTCCAGACCAGCATAGCGACGACCCCATCTCTCTAGCCGCAACAGTACCTCTTACACAGTTTTTTCCCTCTCTTAAAGCAGGAATCTGACATTAGTACAGGCGTGCCAAGTCCGCTATCATTTTATCACCAATAGACATGTGTAACTGTCTGTAACCACCATTGCTGCTGTGTAACATGTGCAACCACTACTGTTGCTGGAACACAGGACTACATCCCACCTTGAAGCTCCTCAATCTAAGAGCTTACATCACACTCACCCAGTGCACCCAGCCTCCCTGATTCCTAGCAACCACCAGTTTTCTCCTTCTCTGTCATTTGGTTATTTTGAGAATTTCTTAAGTAGAATCATTTATATGGTTTGAGTTTTTAAAATGTAAAATAAGCTGGGAGGTGGTGGTGCACACCTTTAATCCTTGGGAGGCAGAGGCAGTCAGATCTCTGTGAGTTCAAGACCAGCCTGGTCTACAGAGTGAGTTCCAGGACAGCCAGAGCTACACAGAGACCCTATCTCAAAGAAGCAAAACAAAAGGCCAAAATAAAATAAATTCAAATTCTTTGTTTTCATGAGAGAGATGGAATCTAAGACCTTGCACATTTTAGGATGATTTACTACTGAACTAACTATATTCCAACCCCCGAGATTATTTTACTATAAGGCCTTTTCTTAGCCCATCCTCCTTTTTCTTCTGCTGTGGATTGAACCCAGGGCCTTGCACATACTATTCAGGTAAAAGTATGCTATCACTGAGTTGTAGCCACAAACTATTTTCATCTCCTCCTTTCTCCTCTTCCTCCTCTTCTTTGAGACAGTATCTCACTGTGTAAGTCTGGCTGGTCTGGAACTCTCTATGTAGACCAGGCTGGCCTCAAAAAAGCAAAGGTATGCTTGCTTCTGCCTTCTAAGTGCTGGGATTAAGGGCATACACCACTATTATGTCTAGCCCACAATATTTGTCTTAATATTGAACCCTGAAGTCATAATCTTTTTTTTGACTGAGCCTTAATTACAGTAATCCTTTTGCCTCAGCCTCTCAAGTTTTGAGTTCACAAACATGAGCCACACCTGACTGATGCAACAGTTTGAAATGAACATGATACCCTCAAGCAAAAATCAGCACTATATTGAAAATTAAGGCATCAATGCCAAAAATTCATTACTTCTAGAAACCCAAGTACCTTAATATTAAGAAACAAATAGAGAGACATTTAATACAATTCAGCATCCTTATCTGATGAAAATGAACCCCAGTAGCACTTTGACTCTACTTTTATAATGGGATACAAGTGAGCCAATGAGTAGTATTAAGTGGATGACTTGAGCTGAAAAGTGTGGAAGAGTCATTCTCAGCTTTGGTGGGATAAAGACACCATCATCAGCTTTCTATATAGGTGCAAGTCATTGTGATACTACAGGGAAAATGAATAGGAAAATTGGAAGCAAGAAGTCAGGAGTCCGTGCCTATGGTGTCAGCACTTAGGAGGCCAAGGCAGGAAGTTCAAGGTCACCTTGGGCTACAAACTCACACTATCTTAAAAAAACAAAACAAAACAAACACTGAAAGAAGGAAGCAAAATAGGCACAGGACGCAAGTGTAAGCCCTAGCCTCTGAGCTTCAACCTACCTTTCTCTCGTCCGCCCTGGGATGCTTTGGTTCAGACTGTGAAGCATTCCTGACCCTGGAACTATAGAGGGGACTCAGCAGGAGTGGGGTGTGTGGTGGTGGGGGGAGACAGTTCTTGGTGTCTTGCTTCCTGTCTCTGTCAGTGTGTCATCTAGCCTCTAAATTCTGGCAACACACCAGCCGAGTCTTTTTGCAGGTGCCATCTGTCAATCAACACCTCCTCAGCTGTGTGGGATCCGTAACCAACCTCTCTAGGTGTCTAAGGACTAATAAGTTCAGCCTTTCCCTATGGATTGCTCAAGGATTGCCCTAGGAGTGATGTCTGCCTTTGGGTTTCCACCTAGATGACATCTTAGGGTTATTGTGCTGCCTTTTTAGCTTTTCAAACTTAGTTGTCCTAGTTCGAGTCAATTGTCAACCTGACATAGCCCAGAGGAATTGAGGGGTCCCCACTGGGGGCGGGGGTTGGCAGGTCAGATTGCCCTGTGGTCATGTCTTCTTTGAGGACTTGTCTTAGTTGTTGGCCGATATGGGAGGGCCCAGCCCACTGTAAACTTTTCCATCCCTGGGTAGGCAGTCTGGAGCTGTATAAGAAAGCCAGATGTGGATGAACCAGAGAGAGCTCCTCCTTGATTTCTGCTTCAATTCCTACTTGATTTTCTTCCATGACTTCTCTTAGTGATGAACTCTGACCTGCAAGGAGACTCACAAGAGCCTTCATTCCTGTAGTTGGTTTTAACATCCTTTTTTTTTTTTTTGGTTTTTCAAGACAGGGTTTCTCTGTCGCTTTTGGAGCCTGTCCTGGAACTAGCTCTTGTAGCCCAGGCTGGCCTCGAACTCACAGAGATCTGCCTGCCTCTGCCTCCTGAGTGCTGGGATTAAAGTCGTGCGCCACTACCGCCCGGCGGTTTTAACATACTTAAATACAAAATTAGCCTCCATACAACATTAGTAAAGAAATATGATTCACTGGTTGCTAAGATTGCAATCCCTAGATGTGGAGGTGAGCAGGTCAAGGGATGGGATTACCTGCTAATGGGGATAGTGAGGAGTGGTGTGGGGTCCTGCACAGGTTTGCTTGCCTCGTAGTCTGTTCCAAAGTTGAGGTCAGGAAATCATAAATGCCCAGAGCCGAAACTGTGGCTGTTTTATGAAGACAGGTTTCGGTGGGTTTATGAGGAGCCGTGAACTCCCAGGAATACTGTCTATATATCAAAAGGACACGATGCCCACTCTACCCGTTGTCCCATAACTCCTGTCTTATCAGTTCCCTCACATACATTGACTCAGTGGCGTCTCAGAACCTCCATCACACACAGAGCTATGACTAAGACAGAGGTGAGTGTGTCCCTGAGGCCAGCAGTCCTGGAGGCTGGGCATAAGGAGCAATGTTGAGTCAGTGACTTCTTGGGAGTAAATAGATGCTCACGCATATCGTCTAGTGGCTTGGTGGTAAGTTCTTCCCTGTCTCAGTGGCAGTTCAAGAGTGCCACTGAGCCTTCCCATCTGGCTCTTTTGTGAGAGAGGACTACTAAGTTCAAAGACACAGGCTTGTACCTAGCAAGGTCCCGAAAGACTAAGTTTAAAGCTTGTTTCCTAGGGAAATGGGATGAGGAACTGAGAAGATGGGGAAGAGAGAGATGGGGGCTGGCTTAATTTTTCACATACACATGCAAACACACACACATGCACACACACATGCACACATACAAACACACACACATGCACACACACACAAAATTCCATGATGCAGTGGTTTCCATTCCCTATCTCTGTTTCTCTGTGCTGCTAAACCTTCTTTCCAAAGCACACTTTAAAAATCTTTTATTTATGATGATGATGTGTGTAGTATGCATATGTGAGTGAGGTCAGGCATGTGTCATAGTGTGTGTGTGTGTGAAGTCAGAGGACAACTTTTGAGAGCCAGTTCTCTCCTGACACTGTGCGCTTGGGGGATTGAACTCTGGTTTCCAGGTTTGCTTAACAAGCACTTTTACCTGACAAGCTACCTCCTTGCCTCCATTATCAGTTTGTTGTTGTTGTTTCTTTTTTCGAGACAGGGTTTCTCTGTGTAGCTTTGGTGCCTGTCCTGGAACTCACTCTGTAGACCAGGCTGGCCTCGAACTCACAGAGACACACCTGCCTCTGCCTCCTGAATGCTGGGATTAAAGGCCTGCGCCACCACCACCGCCCAGCTCCAAGGTCATATTTTAGGCTGGAGTGGTGGATTTGGTATCACCAAGCCTTGAACTGAATGTCGAACTGGAGGAATAAGGTAGATTGAGGAAATAATTTATCCTGGGCAAATTCTTTTTCCTTGGGTCTCTCTCCCTCCCTCCTTCCTTCCCTCACACCCTCCCTCCCCTCTCTGGAAACTGAGTTGCTGGAAGTAGGTTCTCCTGGGATCCCCGCGGTTGTCATCTATTACTGTCACGAAGCACATCATAAGTCAGCCTCATTTGGACATGATTCTCTGTAAATCTTTATTTAATCCACCAGCCTTCCTGTCTTAGGATCACTTGGCATGCTGTGGACCATTCGTCCTCATGATGGATGTCATTTTCTCCTTCATAAGTGGAGAAACTGAGTCCGGAGGTGTAGGATGATTGACCACAGTTTTTTGTCTTATCACGGGCAGCCCTGGGGTTCCTCCTCCCCGAGTTAGGGCTGATGGATAGCAGGCCGGAGCTTGTTGGAGTAGACACCAGTTGGCGGCTTTGGGCTGATTATGAAACACATTCATCACGCTGCTGTCGCCTCCCTCTGTTCCTCTTCGGGGTCCAATTCGCCATTTCTCTGTGGTGTTTGTTCATGACACGATCATACACAGACCTCTGGAACATATACACACATGCACATACCCACGTCCACCCACACACAAACATGCCCACCCGCACGCATGCACACATGCAAGCGCGCACAAGTGCATGTACGCATGCAAGACAGTTTGGTCACACCTAAGTCACAGATAAAGCTGAAGGAAGCCTGTGAATGAATCTGTAGATAAAAACTCCAGTATCTGAGCAGGTAACACCCAATGACAACAGAGCTGTGTTGACTTACACTTTTCCTTATCGGGGGGAATCAGGTATTCTTGTAAATCAGAAAAGTATTTGATAGATGCCAGCTCATTGGTGTCTCTAGCCAATAGACAGGTTTGGTTAAACAAAATATATATTCTCCTTATCTCCAGTGGCGACTATCGCTACAACTCCCCACTCCCCTCTCCTCTAAGCTCTCTAAAGACAAGGGCCTTATCTGGAGTTTGTAAGAGTTTCATGGCTTGCAGGCTCTGCTAAAATCACTCTGACAAACGCACAAGCCGGCCCAGCCCGAGTCATTGTGGCAGACGGATGAGCCCTGCTTATCTCTACTGTCTTGGCAATAAACGCCCTTTTCTGAAGATGCTTGTTTAGACTATCCCAGGGGAAGGCCAGGTACCAGCTCCCTCAGTGGGAGGGGTCCTGAGGAGCTGAGGTTCTACAGATATCTGCTGAGCTGCTCTGTCTGAGAGAAGCAAGGCAGAAAGCACAGACTCTCAGGAGGAACTGACTCCCCGTCACATAGACTGCAAACACGCAGAATGGAAAACTCAGAAACAGTCCCTCCAGACAGGGGACCTGAGGGAAAGCAGGAAGTCTTGGGCTGGGCATAAGGATGGGGACAGACAGGAAAAGGTGAGAACAGTCGGGAGGAGAGTGGATCCCTTATAAAGGCCACAAGGAACTGGGGGTTCCTTGTTCTGTTTGTTGGAAAAGATGATGGCCTCCATAGAGGTTCGTGGGTGGCAGGCAAGTGGCAACTGGGGGACACAGTGAGGTGCAGTCAGAACCTGGGCAAGACTCTGCCCCTTATCTGCTGAGGAGGTTCACCTTGACCACATCTTTGCCTCCAGAGCTGCAGAGATGTCTTTCTAGAACAATGGCAGAATGTCCCTAGCTGCAGGAGGTATCAATCCCTCTCTGCCCAGCAGGGAGTAGGGTTGGAGGGAATTTGCCAGAAATTGGCCATTTCTTATCCCCCTAGGGCTCTCAGCTTTTAGGCTCAAGGCAGTAGTTGGTCAGAATGAAGGTCCTGGGGGTGACCCCAGTCAGCGTGCCATCTTGTGAGGACTTGTTCCTCCACTCCCAGAGGAGTGCCCGCCTCACACACCAACAGCCTGATGGCACAGATGCTTTGCTGTCCCTGAGAAATCTGGGTTTGTCTTGCTTTGGCTTCTGCGGGTCTTTCAACAATTCAACCACCACTTGCCTTTGTTTTCACTAATGGTGGTGCTGAGTGTCTCTTTGTGTGCTATTGGCTATTTATGTATCTTCTCTGGGGATGTAGGTTCTAATCCTTCGGCCAGTTCCAACTGCATTGTTTTGTATTTGTTGGTAAGCTACTGAAGCTTTTCTTTCTTTCTTTCTTTCTTTCTTTCTTTCTTTCTTTCTTTCTTTCTTTCTTTCTTTCTTTCTCTTTTAACTTTTTATTGATTCTTTTTTTATTAACTTTTTTTTTAGATTTTATTTATGTATTATGTCTACAGGGTTTATGCCTGCATGCCAGAAGGCACCAGATCTCATTGTAGATGGTTATGAGCCACCATGTGGTTGCTGGGAATTGAACTCAGGACCTCTGGAAGAGCAGCCAGTGTTCTTAACCTCTGAGCCATCTCTCCAGCCCCTTTTTATTGATTCTTTGTGGATTTCACATCAGGTATCCCCATCTCCCGGCCCCTCACTTTAGCCCTCTGCCTTGCAACCTCCACCCCCGCCCAAAAAAACATTTAAAAGTAAAACCAAAACAAAATACAAAACACAAAACAAAACAAAACACAACAAAAAATCTTGGCTGGAAGCTGTTATGGGCTGGTGAGTCACGTGGTGTACCCTTTAGTATATACATCTTTACTTGTAGGTCTTCATTGCAAGGAGTCATTGGTCTGGTTTGAGGCCTTGGGCTTCTGCTACACCCTCAATACTAGGCCCTCACCGGGACTCCTCTTGGATATCCTGTTGTTGGCGTGTGTCATGGAGATCCTGTAGCTTTGGATCTGTAGGTCCAGCCTCTTTGCATGGTTCAGCAGTTCATAGATGAGGTGGGTGTTGGGGTAGGCTACCTTGTAGTCCTGACTCTGGGCCTGGGTGGTAGCTGGGTTGGTCAGCCTGCCAGCTTTCCCTCATTTTGCCAGCACTCCAGCTCTGCAGTACTGCCCCAGCTAGCTCACCCACCTACAGCAGGAGCTGGGCCAGACATATTGCTCTCACACTCTGGGGTCCAGCTCACCTGCACTCACACCACCAGGGCCAGCGCTCCCATTCTCATGCCCTGAAAATGGACTCTCCTGCTTGTTGAAGGTGGCAAGGGGTAAGGGTGGGGAGGAGGGCTTCCCTTACCCTTGCCATCCCATGGGATACAAGGGAGGGGGCGGGACATCTTTCCTGATCTCATGCCCACAGATCCAGCTCACCAATGCCCCCAACAACAGGGTCAGCTCTAGTATGCTGCCCAGGTAAGGTGCTGTGCCTGCTCTACTGTGCTGCAGCTGGTGAGGGGCAAGGCCAGCTCTCCCCCTCTTGTGGCCATGGGGCCAGCTCTCTGGCCCCCCACAGGTGGCAAGGGGTGAGGGGAGGGAGGGCATGGTTTTCCTCACCCATGCCACCACATGGCAGACAAAAGGGGTTGTGGGGTCAGTCCTCCAGCTACAGGAGTTCTTTATGTGTCGTTGACATTAACCCCTTCTTAGACAAATAGTGTGCAGATAATTCCTCCCATTCTACCACACACATTTTCACTCAGAAGTTAAGTGTGAAATACTACACAATTCATCGATTATTTTTCTTTTCTTTTTCCGGATTAATTGTTCTTTAGGTTTTAATATAGGCAATCTGGGACTGGAACGTTGATCCAGGTTGAGGGTATAAACATTCTTTCACCTCTGAATGACCAGATGTTGTCAACCTTGACAGGAGGGTCTTCTTTCAAAAGTCATGGGTCATCTTTAAGGGTTCTTGTTGACATAGCTCTCTCCTTACTTGGCCAGACCAATCTTATGCCAATAATACACCTCCTCCCCCTCTTTTTTTTTTCTTCAAGGTCACACTTTTCTAGATGGTTCAGTCTGTTGCCTTCTGGGGAGGTGTACTTGAGGATGACTGTAAGTTCCTTAGGGTGCTACCTGGACAGCATGAGATCTCTGCTTTGGAGAGCTGAGGACAGGCAAGTCCCATGAGCACAGGTCGCAGATAGCAGAAGAGCAGTGTCGAAG
>PVIU01000616.1:260320-291464 GCA_004026605.1 Ondatra zibethicus
CCCCCAAAGGGGGGGGGGGGGGGGGGGGGGAGGCAACAGACTTCATTAACATGATATAAGGAATAGACTTGAATTCTCTGACCTTTGGTCCAGGTAGAGTGGATCCACCTCTATACCCAAAATACTAATTAACCACACCCTAGGTCAGAATCTCTCACTGACCACACCTGTTGTCAACAACTTTGAGAGAACAAAAATAAGCTCAAACTGTCTGGCCCCCAGGTCAAGGTGGGACAGGCTCACAAGTCTGTGGGCGCTCACAGAGCAGCATGTTGTAGCCCCGTGTTCTTTTGGGGGTGTGAGAGGGAGAGAGAGTATAGCAAGCTTTCTTGTCAGACTATCTTTGGACTGACAACCTGCAAATAATGACCTGGAAACTTACTATTAATTATGAAAGCTTGGCCTTTAGCTTAGGCCTGTCTCAATAGCTCTTATAATTTAAATTAACCCTTTTATATTATCCTATGTTCTGCCATATAGTGCCATCTCTCTCTTTCATATTGCACCTTCTGTTTCTTCTCCATCTGGATGGTGACTACACTCTTCTTCCAAGAGTTTTCTCTGTCGCCAGGCGGTGGTGGCTCACGCCTTTAATCCCAGCACTCGGGAGGCAGAGGCGGGCGGATCTCTGTGAGTTCGAGGCCAGCCTGGTCTACAAAGTGAGTTCCAGGACAGGCTCCAAAACTACAGAGAGACCCTGTCTTGAAAAAACCAAACCAAAAAAAAAAAAAAAAAAAAGGAGTTCTCTCTGTTCCCAGAAGTCCTGCCTAAACTCTTCATGCTCAGTTATTGGCCATTCAGCTCTTTATTAAACCAATCAGAAGGTACCTTGACAAAAGCACACCCTCACAGTGTGAACAAGTATTCTGCAACAGGAGAGGGAGGATGGGGGGGAGGGGAGGGGGAAGAAGAGGACTGCATCTACCAACTCCTCCCTGCCCCACAGACACCTAGGGGCAGACCTTTCTGGTAACACTGGGGGCAGAATTCACCTTTTCTCTTCAGGGCTGGTTCCCTTTGGAGGCTGTCAGCCCCGCTCTGTCAAGCACTCATCTTTTTGTTATCGTGAAGATGTCTGCCGTAACTAGGAACGAATCCATCCTCCCCACTAACATTTAGAGAATCCAAAGAAGTTGGGGCCCTGCCACAGCTCTGCATCTGGCTGTAGCCCTATCCTCTCCACTCCAGTGAGAGGCAGTTAAAGACAGGCAGACAGACAGAGCTTTGTGCATATTTAGGTTCATATTCTCATTATTGCTGGTCGTCCTGTATTTCGATATGTGTTTTCAGGGATGATATCCTGCGTTTCATGCCTTCACTCCTCTGCCTTTTTCTCCCCTCTCCATCCTTCCATCATTAGAGACAGTATAATCTCCCCCACCTTTTTTTTGTCTTTTTCCGAGACAGGGTTTCTCAGTAGCTACGGAGCCTGTCCTGGAACTCACTCTGTAGACCAGGCTGGCCTTGAACTCACAAAGATCCGTCTGCCTCTGCCTCCTGAGTGCTGGGATTAAAGGCATGCGCCACCACTGCCTGACTAATCGCTCCCTTCTTAAAAACCACAATTCTCTTCCATCTTTCTATCAGGAAAAAAAACAACACAATTCTCTCTGACTTAATCCATATTCCCCCTAAGATAGCAAGAGAACACGAACCTTCTAAGAATGGTGAGAGTGTACTCACACAGTACAAGATAGTGCATCAAGGTGGTAGATGGTATAAGGTGGCACTATAGACTCTGGGAGGTGACTTCTCCCAACAGGAAGTCCTTGAGGATTGGGCCTGCAGCAGCCCCTTGCATGCTCTGCAGGGCATTGTGGGTATGTAGGTGAAAGGTGACCTTTTCACTTCTGTACTAGGTAAGCAGGACCTCTCCCAACATCTGCTTTGGAAAGGGAGCTCCAAAGGCTCCCTTTTCTAATTCTATGCTTTTATGGGGGCTCTAAACAAGGACAGCAGGGAATTAATAAAAAAGGCAGCGCCAAGACAAATAGCAGAGTCCTTGCCCATGTGGCACCCACAGTCTAAAGGTGTGAGTGTTGCAATCCGTGGCTGCTGTTCTCCGGCAGGTGGGTGGAGCTACCTCAGGCAGTCAGCTCGAGGTGATGAGGGGCACAGAAGGGGCTGGTAACCTCCACTCTCAGGAATGATGGAGAAATGGGGGAGCTCTCCTGGACGGTGCAGGGAGTGGGGCTGGTGATGGGTAGTGCAGATTGTCAGGGAACCTGAATAAGCAGAATTAGGGCCTCCAGAGTTGGCGTCCCTTAGTTTATAGGAGGCGAGGAGGGCATCCTCCCGTTGTGTGGATGGAGAGGGCAGAGAGTACTGTAAAGCAAAGGCAGTCAGTAGGCAGCCCTTGTGCTGCAGCTGCCAAGCACATCCAGGAAGCAATGCAGATTCAGGCGTTCTCAGGGAACCACCCTGGTAGGTAGGGACCAGTTCCTGTGTGGAGGCAAAGACTCCAAAGAAGTTAATGAAAAGTGATGTAGGTCTTAGGGAACCTTAGCAAAGCCTGGACAGGCAGAATGAGACTAGGCTTCTCACGTGTCAAACGCTGGGGGAAGACTTTCTGTGGGAGAGACAAGAGGGCTGTTCTGCAGGGGAGAGGGAGGATGGACTTGGGTTTACCTAGGGAAGTCTGCCAGCACTGGGGCTCTTCACAGAGAAGATGACTCACCAGGCCACCATACTTTGGTTAAGAAGCTTCCTAAACCCAGAAATTCAAACTTGAAGGCATCATACCAAGTGAGATAAGCTACCCACAATTAAGATAAACAAAGCCACTGTGGTGGCACACATTTGTAATGTCAGAACCCAGGAGCCTGACTGTAGTGGTCTGAAAGAGAATGGCTGCCATGGACTCATATATTTGAATACTTGGTCCACAATTGGTGAAACTGTTTGGGAAGGATTAGAGGGGTGGACTTATTGGAGGATGTATTAGAGTTCTCTAGAGTCACAGAATTTATGGAATGGATATCCCTCTCTATCTATCTCTATCTATCTATCTATCTATCTATCTATCTATCTATCTATCTATCTATCTATACCTATGGAATTTATTGGAATGACTTAGAGGCTGCAGTCCAACTAATCCAGCAATGGCTAGCCGTGAATGGGAAGTCCAAGAATCTAGTAGTTTCTCATTCCCACGAGGCTAAGTGTCTCCGCTGGTCTTCTGTATGTGATGGAAGCCCGAAGAAGCAGGCTCCAATGCCAGTGAAGAAATAGATGGGCTGACAAGGTGAGGGCAAGCAGGCAAAGAAGAAAGAAACCTTCCTCCTCCCATTGTCTGTACATAGGCTTCCAGAAGATGGTGGGGCTCAGATTAAAGGTGTGTCGTCCAGCCTCAAGTCATGGATTAAAGAAGTGTGCCATTCTACCTCAAGATCCAGAACAAAGGCATGTGGGTTGCCTGCCTCAGGATCCGGATCACAGGTGGGCCCTCCATTTCTGGATTGTAGTTCATTCCAGATAGAGTTGAGTTGACAACCAAGAATAGCCATCACAGAGGAGATGTGATCGTTAGCTCTTTTGGTTTCATGGTTGTGTCTTAAGATATAAGCTCTCAGTTACTGCTCTAGCGCCATGACTGTCTGTCTACTTCCAAGATGGTCATGGACTCTAATCATCAAGAAACTCTTTCCTCTATGAGCTGCCTTGGTCATGGTGTCTTATTACCGCATCAAGAAGTAACGAAGATGCTGGGATAGGATTTGCAGTTTGAGGCCAGTCTGTGCTATATAGCGAGACCTTCTCTTACAAAGATAGGGAGAGAGGGAGGAGAAAGGGGGCTATAGATCTCTAGGATCAATGGACCCATAGAAGCCAAAGTAGAATGGTGGGTGCCCAAACTGGGGGGATGGAGAGCTTTGGAGTCTGTCCTGGAACTAGCTCTTGTAGCCCAAGCTGGCCTCAAACTCACAGAGATCCACTTGCCTCTGCCTTCTGAGTGCTGTGATTAAAGGCATGTGCCACCACCACCTGGCAAGAGTTGATATTTAAAGAAATTTCTAACTAAAATATTATATTATTTAGCCCCCCCAACGATTTCCATGCCTTTTAAAATTTGTGGCTCCTTTTTCTTTAATTATTATTGTTTTACACACACACATGCATGCACACGCGTGTGCACACACACACAGAGGAATAAATATATAAATGCAAACTGCTGAGTCTGTTTCGTGTTGCTTATATGTATAGGTTTTAGGACTAACCACTTGGTTTTAGCCAGTTAGGGGGCTCATCCCCAGGGAAGACAAATTCCTCCTCTCAGCAGTTTATAATTACTTCATCGGGGTGAGGTCTCATGAAATTCCCCTCAACCATATTGGTATGTCAACTGGTGTTGTTACTGTTCCGGTCTTGTTTAAGCAGCTTGTGTTGTTGACATTTCACGTTTGTAGCTTCGTTCTACATACATAGAGCATACAATCCAGCAGCAGACTCCCTGGTCTTTTGGTGCTTACAATCTTCCCTGCCCCTTTCCTGTGATGTTCCCACAGCTGCAGGTGTGGGAGTTCTGTGGTATCAGCTGTAGTGGGATCTCTGCACTCAGTTACTCCCTGCATCTTGACTAACTTTGGCTTTTTGCAACAACAGATTTCAGTCTGCTGCAAAAAGAAGCTTCATTCTGTTTGTTTGTTCATTTGTTTTGGTTTTCAAGACAGGGTTTCTCTGGGTAGCCCTGGCTGTCCTGGAACTTGTGCTGTAGACCAGGTTGGCTTTGAACTCACAGGGATTCGTCTGCCTCTGCCTCCCGAGTGTTTGGAATAAATGCACACACCACTATGGCCAGCAAAAAGCTTCTTTGATGAGGGCTGGATGCCACACTTGCCTGTAGGCAGAAAGAGAGCATTTAAGGGCAGTTAAAGATTATACTGGCTCCAGGAAGTGGTCGGAGCAGGTTCTCCGATAAGATCCATGATTTTACTAGCTATAGGTATCTGGCTAGATTCCATTACCAGATGTGATTTTCCTCTGGTTAGGTGGGCATTAAGTACAACTAGACAGCTGTTGGTTAGTGCCAAGATGTAAGTGCCAGGGCGGCTGGAGAGAAGGCTCAATGGTTAAGAGCACTGACTGCTCTTCCAGAGGACCTGGGTTCAATTCCCAGCACCCACATTGCAGCCCACTGTTACTCTA
The DNA here is from genome assembly GCA_004026605.1 of Ondatra zibethicus. Taxonomy (NCBI): domain Eukaryota; kingdom Metazoa; phylum Chordata; class Mammalia; order Rodentia; family Cricetidae; genus Ondatra; species Ondatra zibethicus. The sequence goes on from PVIU01000616.1 coordinate 265,466, forward strand.
GGATCCAACAACCTCACACAAACATACATACAGCCAAAACACCAATGTACATAAAATACTTACCTAGACTACACAAAGCCAGGGCGTCAATCTCCAGCACCACATAAACCAGGTGTGGTGGTATATACCTGCAATTCAAGCCCTTTGGAGGTAGAGGCAGGAGGAGCAGATGTTCAGTGTCATCCTCAGCTACACAGCAAGTCCAGGTGAATCTACAACACATGTGACTCTGTCTCAAACCAAGCAAAACACTCCAAAACACAGCCATGCATGTGTTATTGGCTGGGGCGTGATCCTTGGATGACATCATTAGATGATGTCATGGATACTTGAATATCATGGAATAGTAACATATACCTAGATGGCACAGGTCAGCTGCTTGGTGTGGCATTTGATGTCATCAAGGTAAACAGTAAAAGTGAGGTGTGTGAAGTGGATGGAAGCAAGAGTATTGTTTTGCAGCAAGTGTTTTTATAAATAGAAGAAGACCATGCTAAGATAATAATTTGCAAGTATAGCCTGGCAAATAAGCACACCAGAAACACAGTCGTCGTCATTTACTGCCGTCATCACAAACGCTGTGTATGCAATTGCAGGTGCTTGGTATTCATGCCACCCAAGCAGGCGGTGTCTTCACACCAGCTTTGTCCCACACAAAAGAGGAAAGCGTTGTATTTGGCTGTTATGACCATTTAAATCAAACAAGTCATTGCGAGCTGGCACACCTGCTGTCATGTGAATTATATATGAATTGTGGCGTACGGTACCGAGGCATTTAACAGACACTGGCCCTCTCCCAGCCCCCCTAACACTCAGCCAATGCTTCTTGTTGGTAAAACTTAGGAAACGCACATCGAGTTCCTTCTTTCCTTCAGGATCTGTAGGAGAAGGGCAGATAGCCTTCAGTTTTGGAATTTTGGCACAACAGAACATCTTCTGGGTGCTTCTTAAATCCTTATTCTCTCCAGGATGGCCTTCATGCATGGGGGCCTTCTTTGGAACTGGCTTATAAATATGTGACACCCTGGTCCACTGATGAGCAAAGCTATTTTAGCAAATCACCCATGGGTGTGGAGGTCTCTTACAGCCCTGGCTCCACAGTTCCTGCAGAGTGATTGCCAGGATCAGTGGTCATCAGTGGTCCTGCTGGAGCAGGACAGGTGCCCTGGCCCAGGCTTAAGGGGCAGAGTGACCTCCAACCAGCTCTGTGCCAGAAGCCAAATGAGACATAGCAGGAAGTATTAAATCATCTAGATGTTTATTTTCTATGACATAAAACATCTGGGCTCTGGGAGTCATTTGGGAATTGGGAGTGCTGGGGGGGGTAATATCTTTCGAGGATGGACTTGGCCCCCTGTTGCTGGAATCTGTCAAGAGACCTAGGGAGCTGGAGGAAGGTTAGAGGATCCGGGATCAGGGTCCAGACAGATCCTTCTCACATGGTTGGTGTAGACTCCCTTCAGAGTGACAGGGAGAAGGGTAAGGAGGGAGGAAATGGGAGGAAGACCAAAGCAATGAGCAGATTGGTGTAGGGGCCAATGGAGCAGACTAGGAAGGGCCCAGAGTTCATGTCCTTCCTGGAGTAGCAGCTGAAGACGCTTGTAGCAGGACGGAGAGAACGTGTAGCCTCCAGTGCCTCATCTGTGAAAAGAAAAGGCATGTGGTCTCGTGAGTTTCTTGAACATGTGACTTAATCCTTTGGCTCAAATCCTGAATGGAGCTCGGTGGCAGCGTCCCCAGCATCATCTGTGCACATGTCGCAGGGCACTGAGCGCATTCCGGCGGCTTAGGCACCTTCCAGTTCATCTAGGTTTTCTTTGGCTCCAGTAAGTTCCTGTTCCCTTTGCAGCCCCTCAACAGCATCGTTTCCCTCTGTGTCTCGTAGCATCAGGACAAGGCTCATGGGAGCCCAGGGTAGGAGCAAACGAAGGGGATGTTCACCTCTCGGGATAATGGTGGCCGCTCAGTGAGAACATGTGTTTGTTTGTAGAAGTTATTTAGAGACAAGCTATCATGTAGCCCCATGTATAGCTGAGGATAACCTTGAACTTCTGATCCCTCTGCCTGCATCCCGTCAGTGCTGGGATTACAGGTGTGTGGTGCCATGGGGGTTTATTCAGTGCTGGGGATGGATCGCAAGACTTCGTGCATATAGGCAAGCTGTCTATCAGCTGAGCTACATCCCTAGCCTAGAGAGCGTATTTACAGAGTACTGGCCATGCGCATCTGGCATCTGTCGTTCCTTGGGCACTTACAGGGAGTTTTGCACAGAGAGTCCCTCCAGCTGGGAGCTGTCTTTTCTTTCTCTAGCACTCTGGCTGTCTTTACTCCTCCCTGCTCTTTATCTCCTCCTGGCTAGGTTGCCTAGAAACTCCGAATTCCTTCCACTTTATTATCCTCTGCTCTGCACTTGGCTGGGGCAGCCTCCACAAGCCAAGGCTAGGGAGGGGGGAGAAAAGACTCCGAAGGTGATCTGGAGAAGAAAAAGAGGTAATGGAGGTGGTTTTGGAGAATGGAGAGAGCCACGCAGACCAGGAGCTGTTTTCCCACAGGACAGACGTGGGCTGGAGCACTTGGTCGGACCCTTTGGAACGGGAACACTGGGAAGAAGACAGGAAGCGTACATCTGCCCTGGAGTCTGTAGCATGACTGCCTTGGGGTGATGCTTAGAGTTGAGTGTGATGACTAAGGCCCTGAATAGTTTAGGAGTTCCACCCCCAGTGTATAGTGTCAGATTCTGGGTCTGGGTAAGGAAGACGCCCGTAGTGCTAGAGTGAAGAAGGGTTTTGACTCTAGGTTGGGCTGTCAGTTCGCAGATCCTGGTGCTGCCCAGTTTAGCTTTGTCCCTGTGAACAGGAGTGACAATGGTGGCCTGCTTTAGGGAGATGCTGCAAAGATTCAACGAGATACTGTCTGTGTAAATGAGTTCGGTATGTACTCAGTGCTCAACTAGACTTAGTTGTTATTTTACAGATGCTCGGACTGGGAGAGTGCACAGCTGGTAGGGAGGCTGCACATATCACGCCCCTAAGGAAATAAATCTGGCAGCTTTTCATTGCTTCACTTCTGTTCACTTCCCAAGAACACTCTGGCTCCATTCACCTCCGTTCTGCCTCGATAACTTTCCCTCTGTTTCAGCTCTCCCGGCACACGGCTGAGGGGAGCATCTATGGCGGTCTTGGTGGCCTGGTTCTGTCCAGGGGTTGTGGGTATAGGGTCGGGAAGGAAGACCTGGCCAGATGATTTTGGGGTAACTGCACAGGGAGGGATGCTGGACTCTCGTGTCTCAGGAGCTGGATGTTACTGAAGAAGTCTTCGAGTGGTGTGGAATCAGTGTGAGTCTCCATGGGAAGGTTATAGCACAAGACAGACATCACCATCTGGGCAGTTTAGTCTTCACAGTTCCCGTTGCTTGGAGGTGACCTGGGTGATGTCTTGTCTTTAGCTATTTTTTAATTTCTCCTTGTTTTAAAGATTTGTTTATTTTAGTTTATGCACATGAGTGTCTGTCTGCCTCTATGCATATGTCACACATGAAGGCAGTACCAGTGAAGCCCAGGAGAAGAAGGCAAAGGATTCCCTGGAACTAGAGGTACAAAAGAGTGTGAGCTGCCATGCAGGTGCTGGGAACTGAACTCGGGTGCTCTACAAGAGCAGCAAGTGTTCTTAACCACTGAGCCATCTCTCCAGCCCCTTTCACAACTTTTTACAAGATTTACTTTATTATTTATGTGTATGTGCATTTATACTTCTGTGTGCTTGTGTGTACCTGTGTGTTTATGTGCACATATTTGTGTGTGCGTGTGCCAACAGAGGCCAGAAGAGAGAATCAGAGCCCCTGGAGCCAGAGTTACAGATGATGGCAAAGCTGTCGGGTATGTTGCTCGATCTTTTCTCCTACTGCCAAGAAGGTGTTAGCAATGCCTGTGCTTTGTCATATTGGTGGGTTTGCTGTCTTCTGAGAGAGAATTGGCTGATTCCCACCTTGGGAAGTTTTGTAGTAGCAGCCAAAGCTGCAGCAGGAATGTAAGTAGTAGTAATAATAGCAGTAATGTCAGCAGCAGTAATAGTAGTAGCGTCGATGGAGGTAATGATAGCAGTAGCATCAAATGAAGTACTAGTGGCAGCAACGTCAATGGAGGTAACCAGCCCTAGTGTCAAGGGAAGTAACAGAACTTCAGTCAGGTCAATGGTTAGGTAGCCTAGCTGACACTGAATACTTACTGCTCTTGAGATAGTGTTTGACAACTTCCATGTGGTTTATCCCAGTGCTGGTGGTTGAGAGCGAGTTCATGCAAATGCAGGCTTGCATGTGAACCTAGCTTTGCCACAGTTGTTGCGTAAAGCCTCTCCATCCCACATTTCTGCAAATGAGGTCTAGAAATGGCTGTGAAGCCTATGAAAGGTGATGTGCCTCATCGATTCCTTGGGAGATAAAAACCACAAACCACATCCATACACCACATCCATAAAGACGGCTGCTTACAATGAAAACCAGAAGTGAGTAGAAAAAAAAAAAGATGATTAGACACATGGTACAACCGCTGTGGAAAACTGGATGGGACTCTTTAAAGATTAAATCAGGGCAGGGAGATGGCTCAATCAGTAAAGTACCTGCCTGGCAAGCATGAGGACATGGGTTCAATTCCCAGAACCGATGTGTGATGGCTGGATTTCTGCCAACTTGTCGCGAACTAGAATCATCAGGAAGAAGGAGGCTCAGTTGAAGAAATGCTTCCGTGAGATCCAGCTGTAAGGCATTTTCTCTGTTTGTGATCAATGGGAAAGGGCCCAGCCCACGGCTGGTGGTACCATCCCTGGGCTGGTGGTTCTGGGTTCTGTAAAAAAGCAAGCTGAGCAAGCCAAGGGAGCCAGGGGAAGCAAGCCAGTAAGTAGAACCACTCTGTGGGTTTTGCATCACCTTCTGCCATGCTTGAGTTTCTGTCCTGACTTCTTTGGGAATGAACAAGAATGCTGAAGGATAAGCCAAATAGACCCTTTCCTCCACAACTTTTTATTTTGGTCATGATGTTTCATAGCAGCAATAGAAACCCTAACTAGGTCATGATGTTAAAAAAAAAAAAGGCCGGGCGCTGGTGGCACACGCCTTTAATCCCAGCACTTGGGAGGCAGAGGCAGGTGGATCTCTGTGAGTTCGAGGCCAGCCTGGTCTACAAGAGCTAGTTCCAGGACAGGCTCCAAAGCTACTGAAAAATCCTGTCTCGAAAAACAGCAACAACAAAAAAACAAACAAACAAACAAAAACAAAAAAATAAAATAAAATAAAGGAAAAGAAAAAAGAAAACGAAAAAGCTGAGCATTGTGGTGTATGCTTGAAATCCCAGCGCAAGTAGGTTCCCAAGGGTCACTAGCTAGTCATCCTGTCCTACTTGATGAGCTTCAGGCCAGTGAAAGAACTTGTCTCAAAAATGATGGATGGTGTTTGGCGCATGTACATATGTGCATTCACGATCACATGTACATATGTTCTCTTACACATACCAACACATGCAAGTACACATAATAATATAAAAGCAATGCAGAACTATCATCTAACTAATCAGTTACACTTCTGGGTACATGTCTAAAAGTATTGTTAGCAGGGTCTCAAAGAGATGTTTGATACCACTTTCACATTGTTCCCAATAGCCAATCCAAGTACCCATGAATGGATGAGTGGATGAGCAAACATAACATCCTATAAAGGGAGGTTTTTGGCTTTATATGAAGGAAGGAAATTGTGGATGGATTTTCTTTTCCACTGCCAGCTCCCAAATAATGACACAGAGACTAATTGTTAATTACAAAAGCATGGCCTTAGCTTGGGATTGTCCCATTAGCTCTCATAACTTAACCCATTTCTTTTAATCTACATTCTGTTGACTGACTTGTTACCTTATCTCTCCATACTGTTCATGCTGCTTCCTCCACATCTAATTGGTGACTCCACCTTCTTCTTCCCAGACTTCTCTCTCCCTGCCCTCAAGTCCACTTATATCTCCTGCCTCTCTCCTGGTCATTTGGCTCTTTATTACACCAATTACAGGAATACATTTTCCCACAGTGTACAGATATTCCACTGTAGTGGGAGGAGGCCGCTTAGTGGTTCCCAGCTGCCCAGCTAGCTTAGACCTGAAATAATCGCACAAAACTATATTATTTAAATCACTGCTTGGCCCATTAGCTCTAGCTTCTTATTGGCTAACTCTTACATATTAACTTAACCCATTTCTATTAATCTGTATATCACCATGAGACTGTGGCCTACTGGGAAAAGTTCTGGCATCTATCTCCGGCAGGGCCACATGGCGTCTCCCTCACTCTCCATCTTCCTTCTCCCAGCATTCAGTCCAGTTTTCCCCGCCTACCTAAGTTCTGCCCTCTCAACAGGCCAAGGCAGTTTCTTTATTCGTTAACCAATAAAAGCAACACATAGACAGAAGGACCTCCCACACTAATCCCACAACGGAGATTCACACACATGTTCCAACATCGAGGAACCTCAACGGCACTGTGCTAAGTGATATACACCAGTCACAAAGGGATAAATACTGTATAGGTATACTCAGGTGAAGTCCCTAGAGCAATCAGTTCAGAGAGACAAAGCAGAATGGGGTTGGCAGGAGCTGGAGTAGTTAGTTTCCTTGTGGCTGCATAGTGGGGGTGGCTGTGCAACATTGGCTATGCCTGTAGTGCACCTCAGCTTTACGTGTGAAGGGTTTACGGTGCATCGTAGACATATGTAACTTACCCCAGTTTTAAAACAGGGAACAGAAAGTTCTGTTTTTGTTTCCTCATATCTAAAATTGGGGGAAAGCCCCACTGTTCCCCCAGAATGTTGGAGCTGACTTTGTGAACACATTTGACATTCTCAGAAGCATGTCGGATGTGACTCTCCTTGGAGACCATGTGGGTCATACTGTGTTTCTGCTACCAGGGCCTTAGATGGTCATCCTGAGCCCTTTTCTAACCTCATCCAGGGAGGAGGTGGCGGGAGAACCACCAGGCCCCCTGCCTCTCTGTATGCTGGTGTGCACAGGTGTTACCCTTCCCAGAGAGGTGCTGATGTGGTGGGTGACATGGGAAAACTGCAGCGACTGGCCTTGGCTCCCCAGCCACAGAGGTCCGCCCAGGCCTGGAGCCTTCTTCTCTGAGGCTTGTGAGGAACATGTGTACCTGTGACTGGACACGTATATCTGAGTAGCACACCTTTCTGGGTCATGTGTCCATCTGCACGGTGACATTAGAAGTAGGAACCTGTAGATGCACATGCAGAGGGAAAGAGGCCCTAGCTGAGTGCTGTAACTCTCATTTCGGTCCTAGGGATGAGAAACATAAAGAATGTTTATCGCATCAATTGATTGTGGCTTTCTGTTCAACTATAGCTGTGCATGAAGTCCTCTATGGGAATGTTAGCACCTGAGCACTGCCTCAGCTGCTCTGGGGGTGGCCTGGATCCAGGACATTCAAGGCTTCCTTGGGTATTTAAGGTATAGCCAGGACAGTTACCTCTGTTCCATGGATCTAGAGAGTAAACTCTCTAGCCTAGGCTTACATGGGCTGGGCCCAGTTCCCTGGTTGAGGAAGCTTGTGTGGTACAAGGGAGGCTACCTATAAGCTGTTTATTACCTGCCTGAATTACTAGGCAAATATTGACTGGAGGCTCCAATGTCCTGAAGGCTACCTGTTGTTCTATGGGCACGTCCCTGGTGAGATGGAGGCAGATCTATGGAGTTTGGGCGATGGACATATGGTAACATAAAGTAAAATCTCTCCCAGGAGATACAATGTCAGGGAACACTGGGTTTTTCTAGTTAGCAAGTTCAAGTGCAGGAGAGGCCCTGGTAGTGGGCTTGGGCTAAGTTTTGACGTCTCTGACCTCTAGTCTCTGAATCTAGGTGACAAAGATAGCAATAGTTAGCTGCAGAGGCTTGTGGTGTGTAAAGCACGCACCAAACGCGCCAAAGAGTCGTCATTACTCAAAAGATGGGTGTTTCCTTTTTTTCTGGCAAAGAGGAGCAATTGGCTGCCTGGTCTGTGGGAAGCAGTTACTGTCTTCTTGCCTATGAAGTCAAGGTTTATTAATCGGTGAAATTTGACAGCTCCTGGGGGGTGGCTAGAAGATGCTTGGCTTATTCCTCCTGGTGATGGTCCCAACTCTACCCTCATACATTCTTTGAGTTTGTTTTTGTTTTTGTTTTCGAGATAGGGTTTCACTGCTTAGCCCTGGCTGTCATAGAACTCGCTCTGTGGACCAGGCTGGGCTCAAAATAAGATCTGCCTTTGCTTCCTGAGTTCTGATATTAAAGGCATGTACCACCACTGCCTGGCTGTATCCTTATCCATTCTGTTGAAGATCAGTGGTGTTACAGCAGCCATAGCAGACTAATACATCTTACCCCAACCTGCTTCGGCTCCTTCTCTGCATCAACCACATCAGCATTCAACTTTCTCTGGTCATTTTCCAGATCCTTGAACCCACCCTTGCCCTCCAGCTGTATCCGCATTGAGTCTTTGCCTTTCACTGTCCCCTCCTTTAGCCTCCAAGACTTTGCTATTTACCTTCTCAGCCTCTCTGGCTGACCTCCTGCTCCAGGCTCAGGTAAGTCTGTTAGGGTTGCATAGGATCGTCAACCAACCTATGTTTGATCCTCAGCAGCTGCTGGAGGGCCCAGGACGCAAGTAGCCTTAAGTCTTCCATATTTAGGCTCCCCATCCCCCTTCCCTGCTGCCTAGAACTTACATGGTTTCTAGAACCTGCCATGCTACTTTGCCCTCTCTGGGTCTCTGCCCATCAAACACCCGTTCATTGTTACTCTTTTCCTTTTTTTTTTTTTTTTTGGTTTTTCGAGACAGGGTTTCTCTGTGGCTTTGGAGCCTGTCCTGGAACTAGCTCTTGTAGACCAGGCTGGTCTCGAACTCACAGAGATCCGCCTGCGTCTGCCTCCCGAGTGCTGGGATTAAAGGCGTGTGCCACCACTGCCCGGCTCTTTTCCAATGTGTTTCTCTAGGCGTCCTCCCCAGATCTTCCCAGGCACAGTTTCTCCTTCCCGCCTCTCTTCATCCACACTTCCCCCACCCTATGCCCAGAGTAGTGGCCTTTGTTAGGCACAGTGAGTATTCCTTCCTTTATAGTGTGCCAGGTTTCCCCCAGAGACCATGTTCTGTTTTCATCAAGGCCTATCATCTAGTCCAACATCCGGGGCACACTATATTGCTCAAAAGATGCTCATTGATTGAGTGAAGGGATTAAGTGAACAATCCAGGTTATATTTTTGGGTCAGGCACTTCTCTGAGATCTTGGCAGGGTAGGGGCTGGCCTGTGCATGTCTATTTATTTAACATCAGCATCCCTGGTCTTCCTCTTCCTTCAAGGAGTAATAACTCTAAACATCTCTAGACATTGTCACACATATCCTGGGGACAACACTTCCTTCTTGTTAGGTGCTGGTGTAGGCCAGTAGAGGTCCCTTAATATTTTGAAAGTACAATACTTTCTCTTACATATGAAAGCTAGCTTGAAGGCAAAAAATGAAAAGAAGCTCAGAAGAGGAGGCTATTAGAAGTTGGGGTAGTAGAAGGAAGAACTATTTGTGGGGAGGACGGGAACCCCCAGAGTGGGTGCAGAGGGTGTGAATGAGGGAGGGGATGAGAACAAAATATAAGGACAGAAACGTATGAAAACGCTATAAAGAAACCTACTACTTTGCATGCTAACCTAAAAAAAATTAATTAAAAAAAATCTACCATTGGTACCAGAGTTAGTAGGATGTGGGTGCTGGTCTTATTGGAGCCTGAATTTGCGTTCTGTAGAGATTTTGGAGGCTTTGTGCTGACTGGTCCCACTAAAAAGTGGAGCGGGACGGGTCTTCGTCCTGAAGTAAGACTGAGGAGACTCCAGAAGTTTGGTTTTATTTTCTCATTAAATTGGATGCAAATCCAAGAAGAGAAGACAGGCTTCTCTCCAGGCAAGGGTTCCCTGGCAGTCAGGAGTACATTCCCCTGAAGTCCCATAGGCACTTTGCTCTCCTTCCTTCCTTGACAAAATCTCCTCTGGTCCTTCCATGGTTTTCTCTCCATTGATGTTTGGCCCCAAAGCTTCCTGAACTCGTGAACACGCCAGTAAAAGTCAGTGTTCTGAGATCACCGTATAGAACTCTTCCTTGTGGTTACACTCTACCTGTCCCCAGTCTCCTCTCCCTCTGAATCCATGCTGTCCATTCCTGCCTTTCCCTTGCTCAGCAGGGCTATAGAGGGATTGTAAATTCCCTCCTGGGTTCATCCAGAGACACTCTGGTAGTCTGTCTCAGAGGGGTGAGACCCACATTGCCTGGAGTCAGCGCCAGCCCTCAGTCTTCCCATGAGCCAGGGCGCAGCCTCCTCATGGGGCCAGATGTCTGGATTAGCACCTTTTCAGATGTGAAACAAATTCTTCTCATGTCAGCAATGCACCAGGCCCCAAAGCTCCTTTCTAAGCTCATAACTGCCTGTCTTTATCCTGTTAGAAATAGGATTATCCTGAGAGACTAGCAGATGGAGCATTTTAATGGGGTTGCCAACAACAAAAACAACAATAAAGTAGAATGGTCCATTAGATTTGAGTTTCAGATAAATCACAAGTAGTAAATTAACATAAGATGTTCCAAAGATCGTACACAACATACCTTAGCTAAAAAAAAAAAAAATTGCTTTAGCTGGGCCTACTTGCGTGTTTATAATCCCAGCATTTAGGAGTCTGAGATGGGAGGGTTATAAATTGGAAGCCAGCTTGGGCTACCTAGTGAGACTGTCTACAATGACAAAAACAGGGGCCCAAAAGATGACTCAGCATGTAAGGATGCTTGCTGCCAAAACTGAAGAACTGAGTTTGGTCCCCAGAACCCACATGGTAGAAGAACACTGACATGGCAAGCTGTCCTCTGACCTCCACGTGTCTTTTGTTGCATCATCATCATCATCATCATCATCATCATCATCATCATCATCATCTAAACCCATAAAACAACTAACAAGCAAACAGACAAAACCGTCAACAAATACAAATATTTAAAAAAGGAAAATTATACAGTTTTTTCTGAAAGTCAAATTTAAGTGACCATCTTACATTTGTGTAAGCTCAATGGGATGATCCTACTGAGCAACCGTGCTCCCTTCAAGTTCTTCTTTATGGGGAGCAGACATTTGTGAAGCCATGGAGCTGCCTGTCAGAAGTGACCAGGACTCCCCTGCGTCCTTCTCTGTGGACTGATTTGCCAACTGAGCTTCATCTGTCATGAAACAGCTTACAGAGGAAGAAGCCCACTTCCCACTGAGCCCGAGACTGCCATAGCAAACACGCATATGAGGCTTCTGTGCTGGCCTTTTCTCCCAGAACTTTTGGCAAAGAGGGCCAAAAAATAGCTTCTGTGGAAATTATTTATTTAGCTTTAATGGGGCAAAGCTAGATCTTGGCGAGACGTCTCAAGTAAACAGGCTCACGCTACACAGTCCTGTTGGAAGGCAGACTTCCTGTGACCCCAGAGTTTTAACAAGCACCAGAGAAGTTATATTTATAGAAACCCTGTTAATTTTATCCTCCGTCCCCACATTTAATCCCAAATACAACAAATCCCGGAATATCTGACAGTCACCCTAGATAGATGAGCCTGCGACCACGTAAAGGCACAGGGCTTGAGATTCCTATGGTGCAGTGTGGCTGTTCCCTGTCTTGAAGAAGCTGCAAACACAGTCAATTAATAAAGCCCTCGGCCACCAGCAGTGTCTTTCAGTCAAGTGTCCTGGAAGGCACTGAAGTCATTTCTGACCACAGCATCTTCAGAGAGGCCCCGGGCTTTGCGCTTGCTCCTCTTAATGAGCTGCTGTTCCTGTATAAATGGCTGAACTGTCTCACTCGCTCCCTGGAAGCAGGCTCTGGATGAAGCCCCTCCTTGTAGTAAAGTGACTATTAGAAACTCCCCCCAATTAGGGCCATCCTGGTCCAGATAGAGTTGGAGGGCTGGAGGAGACATACAAGGACGAGGGGAGGAAGATCGCAGATGTCCAGGGACAGAGGACACATGAATGCTGGAGATGGCGCAACAGACGCTCTTGGTGGAAAGAACACCAGAAGACCAAATCTGGCAATAATGGCTGCAGGTGACCTTGACAAAGTCATCAAAAAGTCCTGATTGTCCCTCTCCTTCCCATCCCTTCACCCCTTCCCTTTCCTCCCTTTTTGCCCCATCTCTGTATGAGTGTGAAGAAGCCAGAGGTCAATGTCAGGAATCCTCTTCAACCTCTTCACCTTACTTTTCATGAACAGTCTCTCAATGAACCTGGTCCTCATTGATCTGGCTAGACAGGCTGGCTTGCAAGCCCCTAGGCATCCCCCTGTGGCTACCTCCCCAGCACTGGGATTACTGCCACAAGCTACTTTGCCTGGCTTTTTTATGGGTACAGGGGATCTGAACTTAGGTCTTCTTGCTTGCATTAATATGCTTAATAGCACTTCATTGACTATCTTACCTGGTTTTTCTCTTCTTATCAGGTAACAAGGGACAACTCTTCTATTTTTGCCTGAGGGTTCTGGGGGTGTCAGTGATGTAATACATGTAAGTTACTGTTACTGAAGTCGATACCAGGAGCATCTGAGCTGAGCATGCTCACTGGGCCTGGAATCTGGGTATCAGAATCCAGTGGAGTGACCCATAGAGTTAAGACACAACTCCAGAAGCCCACTAGTAACCTGCCACCTCTTCTGAGGCCCCCTTAGGCCACTAGCACTCCTTGCATCTAGTGCTTGTCCTATAACAAAGGAGCACTTTTCTTTTCAATAGTGACAGCGAAAGGAAGGGAAGAAATAGGCAGAGAACTGGAACACGTTGCACGTCATCAGGGTGAGCCTTGTTTTGAGGATTCTGCTTCCTGTATCTTAAACACTCAGGTGTGTGCATACCTGGCTATTGTTGAAGATACATTTCTTACTTTGAGGTGCGCTGAACACATTAGAAGAGTTGCTTTGTGCAAAGACCATCTCATTCCCACATTTGGGAGCTTTGAAAGGAATATCCTGCTGAGGTCAGGAGTCCAGAAATGCCTCCTTGATTAGAGGAGGCATAGGACTGTGTCAGGACACAGTCACAATGATGCCAGACATACTCTGATACTAACTCTTAGCTCGCTAGCTCTGAACCTCTTTGAACCCCATTTCCTAACCCTTGACGCAGTGGGCTGGCTTCCAGAGCCCCAAGCATCCCTCCTGTGCAAACCTGGGCTTTTGTCATCTTTGATAATTCTTACAGAACCACTGGACATCCTCAGTGAGTGGGAAGAAATCAAAGACTCTGTGGGGACGGTCCCCTACCACCACTTCCCCTTCTCTGGGGACCCATGTTTCCAGCATCCCTGGAGGTATAGAAATAAGGTGCTGTGCTTTCCCCTCCTTGTGTTTAAGGACTAGGCACTTTAGAATGAGCTTGACTTGGAGTATCTTGAGAAAGGAGGCAAATCAGAGTGGCCTCTTCCAAAGCTTCTTGGATGAGTCCAATTTTCCAAAGAACCCAGGCAGGATGGTTTGAAATATAAAGTGGTTGCAGGTTCCCAAGAAGGTTACAAAAGCAGTACAAGTTCATACATCCCCAGTCTTCCCAGTAAGTGGCTCCCTCACAGCCATCCAGCGCAGTGATGGAAGTCAGGGCACAGAAGTCCTTCAGGTTTCACCATCAGTTATGTTACTGACATCAGTCTTCTGGGCCAGGGTGTAGTCTAGGGCAGGCTCATACGTCTTCAGAGCCACTCCCACTTGCTCCCTCTCAATCCAAATTCCAGTGCTAGAGTCAAGGACCTTTGCCTGTGAAAGACCAGGCAAAAGGCGTGTTAGGTTTTGCAAGCTGAAATATCTTATCAGTAGTTGCTCTGTTTTGTGTATATATGCAGTGCATTTCCGGGGTGCGGCACACATGCCCACACAAGAGTGTGCCAGATTTAGCCATTGGACTCCATCACTATCTATTCCCTCTGGACAGGGTCTCTCACTGAACCTGGAGCTAGGCTGGCAGCCAGCAATCCCCAGAGATGCCCCTAGCTTCACTTTCCACAGTGCTGGGCTTGCAGGCACACGACTCAGTCTAGCTTCTCAAAGAGATCTGGGGATTCACAGTGAGCATTCTTTTACCTACAGGACCATCTCTCTGATACTCAATCAGTTTTATTTGTCCTAAGTGAGTACCACCCGAAATCTAGGCCAACAGGTTGTGGGGGTGACGCAAAGGTCCCTGGAAGAATGTTTCCTCAGCTGCCCAACAGTCATGTAGACTGTGAGCGCTGTGCATCAACTGCCCAGGTGAGGGATGGGGAGGCCAGGTCCAGGTGCTAGGGGTGAGGTGCCTCATCCCTATTTGGAGGAGGTGTGGGGGTCAAGACGGAGCCCAGCCATGGCAGTATGACAGATGGCTTTGCCAAACAGCTGCATCTACTTTGATCCTGTTTGCTTGAGATAGAGTCTTGCTGTGTAGCCTAGTCTGGCCTTGAACTGGGAATCCTCCTGCCTCAGTCTTCTGAGTGCTGAGATAGCAGGCCTGCACCATCATGCCAGATTTCTAGGCTGATGCATTCAGACACCAGTTAAAGACAAGACTTCACTGTCTCTGGGTGGAACCTTACCAGCTGCCCCATCCCAGGTCCCCCCTCAGAATACAGGGTGGCAGTGCCAGGCTTAGTGGGGCATGACTATAGCACCAGCACTCAGGAGGTAGAGGCAAGGAGATCAAACATTCAATGCTAGCCTTAGGCTCATAGTGAATTTGAGGCCAGCCTGAGCTACATGAGACTTAGTCCTAAAGTCTGAAACCCTCAGAATCCTAGACAGGCTGAATCAGCTGGGGACAGTGGGGCCAGCAGGGGAGGGTGACAAGGAAGGGGAGGGGTCCACCTTTCCAGCAATCAAAGCTGCCATTGTTCTCAAAGAGTTAACCCGAAATACCGGGCTTGCAATTAGCAGGGAATAATGGGGTGTGATGGGTGGAGAAGAAGGGCTGGAACCGATTTCAGCTTATGTGAGAAACTGCCTGCTGATTCTGTCCCTGTTTCCTTTACTGCACTGCCGGCAGACTCAGTAGAGCAGAAATCCTTTGGGGGGGGGGTTGCTGGAGGGAGCGATCTGTCTTTGAATCATGTAAACGCTGCAGTGCCGCCAAACTAAATGGAGCTTATCAAATGTGACACCTCTGCAAGCTGCGCCCACAGGTGGAGGGATATTAGCTGTAAAGCCGACTCTGCTCAGAGAGCCCCAGAACCAGGCCTGCGAGCCACTGAAAAGGAATGGGTGACTGGTGAAGGGGGGTACTGCGAGCGGGGTGGGGGGGTGGACTGGCTGGCTCTGAGGCCCAGACCAAGAAGCAAGTATCCGAGTCCAGGAAATAAATAGTATCTGCCGAACACCTACTGTGTCCAGACCTGAGGGCCCCTTTCCACAGACTACTCCCAGCATCCTTTACCACAGTTGTACAACAAATATTGTTATTCATGTAACTTTTTTTTTTGAGTGTGGAACTCAGATTCCGAGGTGCTAAGATTATGTGCACGCACCATCATGCCTAGCTTTATATACAGTTTTTTAAGATTTATTTTTATTTGTGGGTATGTGCGTGTCTGTATGGGTGTCTGTATGCCGCATCTGTATGGGTGCCCATAGATGCCAGAAGAGGCGGTAGAGTAACCTGGAGCCGGAATTGCCTGCTGACGTGGGTGCGGGGAACTGAATTAGGGTCTTTTGGACGAGCAAGGTGCACTGTTAATTATTGAGTCAGCTCTCCAGCTCCATATTCAGATAAAGATGCCCTTCTGATTCTTGTCAGTGCTGGAAACACAGATGCCACCAGCTTGAGTGGAGGGATTTGGTTCTTCTCTTTTTTAGAAATTACATGTGTGTGTGTGTGTGTGTGTGTGTGTGTGTGTGTGAGAGAGAGAGAGAGAGAGAGAGAGAGAGAGAGAGAGAGAGACTTGTCAGAATCTGTTCTTTCCTTCTTCCATGTGGCCCTAGAGATTGAACACAGGTACTCAGGCTTGGTAGCAATCCTCTTTACTCATTGCGCCATCTTGTTAGTTCCTCTCTTGTGCAGTGAAGAAGTCTGAGATTAGCTCCACTCAGGGCTCAGATCATCTCACCAGGATCAGCCCCCAAATCCACCTCTGTGATACCTTCTTCTGAGGTGGCTTTGGGCTCAGACTCCTTAAAGTGGTTAAGTGACAGCAGCTACCTAGACCTCTGATCCTCTGAGGCCCAAGGCTAGCCAGCATAAACAGCTTTGCTCTAAAGTCTAAGCAGGACTGGCCTCCATCACCAGCCACAATGGAATAGCACGGACCAAGTTCACTCCCACATTAAGTAAATGGAAACCAGGACAGGTACATTGGCAGGCTACTAGACAAGGAGTGGCAGGCATAGGATAGGGGCTTTGAAGAGAAGGGTTGCTCTGCCCTGTTTGCTTGGGAGTCCTTGGGCTTCAACAGTAGGGCAACCCATGGGGAGCCTGGTAGGCAGATGCATGGAGGAGTTCAGAGCAGAGAATGCACAAGGACCACTGCACAGAGTTCAGCAGACCTGTCCGGCTCTCCTTTCATATCTAAGCATTTGTGCAAGGAGCTGCCTGGTGCTCAGGGAAGAAACCTCTTGACAGAATGGGCATCATCAGAGTCCTCATGGGTCAAGACTAGCTCCTGTGGTACATGGGCATCTGGAAATTATGGTAGTGGGAATTAGTTCAGTTTGCCCTGTACTTGAGGCTGTTCTGGTACCAGTGAGTCTTGCGCAAGCCTTGAAAGGAAGAAGTTGCCTTCCTGTTGCTCATCTGGTTCTCTGAATGAAAGCTCAGGTACAACAGAAGGTCCAGAATCCAGAAAAGACAAAACTCACTTAGACAATTAAAAAATCAGAGGGCATACAAAGCTGGGATGGGACACACCCATAATTACAAGACTTGGGAGGCTGAGATGGGAGGATTATGAGTTCAAAGCCAACCTGAGAAATACAGCAAGACCCCATCTCAAAACAAAGCAACTCCCCATAAACAAACAAAATCCTACCAACCAATTAATCAACAAACAAAAACAAAGAAACAAAATTCCACAATCACAAAAAAGGTCTGGAAAGACGGATATTGAGGACCCAGCTTCATGTTCTCAGCTCCTATGGTGGTATGTGCCCAGTGCTGGGAAGGTGGAGATGGGAGGATCCCTGGAGCTTGCTGACTAGCAAGTTTAGCCATTCACTGGGTGCTGAGTTCAGACAGACCTTGTTAAGAACATGGGCTGCTCTTCTAGAGGATCTGGGTTCAGTTCCCAGCACCTACATGGTGGCTTGTAATGGTCTGTAATTCTAGTTCCGGGGAATCCAATGCCCTCTTCTGGCCTCTGCAGGCACCAGGCATGCACCTGGTACATAGACATGCATGCATGCCAAACAAACAAACAGACCCAAAAAAACCAACCAAACAAAAAATACACCCATACACATAAAATAAATAAATAAAAATAAGAATAAACAAAATGGAAAAGTGATGACCAGATGTCAACCTCTGGCTTCCATATGTGGTGTAGGAGGTCCTTCTGTATTTGTGTTGCTTTCATTGGTTGAATAAAGAAACTGCCTTGGCCTTTTGATAGGGCAGAACTTAGATAGGTGGGGAAAAGGGAACTGAATGCTGGGAGAAAGAAGGCAGGCACAGAGAGTTGCCATGAAGCTGCCAGGTCAGACATGCTGAATCTTTCCCAGTAAGCCATGACCTTGTGGTGACATACAGTTTATTATAAATGGGTTGAATCAAGATGTGAGACTTGGCCAAAAAGAGGCTAGATATAATGGGCCAGGCAGTAATTTAATTAATACAATTTCTGTGTGGTTATTTTGGGGGATAAGTTAGCCAGGCAGCCAGGAGCTGGGCGGTCAGGATGAAAAGCAGGCCTGCTCCTCTTACAACACATATGTGTACATACACACACACACGGGGATGGGACATAGGCACATACAGGCACACATGCAGAAAATACACACACACACACACACATATATACACACACAGATAAAATAAAATATACAAAAAAATAGTTAAAGGGAGCTGGAGAAACGGCTCAGTGGTTAAGAGTACTGGCTGCTTGCAGAGGACCTGATTTCAGTTCCCAGCACCCACATGGCAGCTCACAGTCATCGTAACTCCAGTTCCAGGGAATCCTTGCCCCTCTTCTGGCCTCCATAGGCACTGTATGCACTG
The DNA here is from genome assembly GCA_004026605.1 of Ondatra zibethicus. Lineage (NCBI taxonomy): Eukaryota > Metazoa > Chordata > Mammalia > Rodentia > Cricetidae > Ondatra > Ondatra zibethicus. Next base: position 283,711 of record PVIU01000616.1, read on the forward strand.
TGGTACACATATGCAGATGCAGACAAACACTCATACATTGCAGGATAAATGAAACTAAACAATCAGCAGATGTGCAAAGATGCAGGAAAAGAGAAGCCACCATGAGCAGAAACAGGCCCGGGAATGGCATAGCCTTTAGGACCCACAGCCGAGCCGCTACAACTGCTGCTGCACTTTCCACGTGTTCAAGAAGATAAAGAAAAAGCAGGAGCATTTTAGATAGAAGCAGACCCTACAATCATGTCTAGAAATGGAGGAACAAGCTAACCACCTACCTATCACATAAAAGATGGGGAGGGATGAATCACAGCTTAGACATTACCGGGGGAAAATGAGTGAACTTGAAGAAGTGGGAACAGAAACTGTCGAAAATGAAATGGACTGGAGATAAAGGTGAGAAAACAACAAGCAAACAGCCCCAAACACAAAACCAAGACAACTGCTTAATACACACCAGAGCTAGCCCCTTGGGAGACGTGTGGGTGGGGCAGCAGTTTGTTCACTGCTGGCCTCGGAGGTGTGTGTCTGAAGCGGATTATTTGCTAATTGCTGCTATCACTTTATAACTTGGAATTTCTCCTACTCTGTAGCATGACTGGATGGGTGACATCACTGTATTGGTGACATTCACAGCAAGGAAGCCGCTGACGCTGCAGAGTAAACTGGATCTGTACAGTGCAGAATATTATAACCCTTCCTTTCACATTTGTGAGCTCAATTACACTCACATATTAGGGGAGGAAAGAGGCGTACAAAATCATCCTGCCTCACAGAGGCAGAGTAGGGCCAGGTGTCTTGGGGGAGTCTGTTTAAATGAGCAGTTCTGTGAGCAGTCAAGGTCCAAAATGGGCCCAGCAGTGTGGCTAGGAACCCAGCTCTGATTCCATCCCACAGTTAACCTGCGTGTGAGTGGTCAGGCCCTTTCTTCTCTGGGTTCGCGTTTCCATCTTAATAAGTAAGAGTGTTGGGATCAACTGCTCTCCAGGAGCTCCTGCAGCTCAAACATGAGAGTCACTCATAGTGGTTCCCATCATTGTGCATTCCTTTCCCCAAAGGCTCATGTGTGAGAGATGTGTGAGACCCATCCTGGTGGCATAGCTGTCTAGGAACCAGCTCACCAACCCATGCCAGGGCCGCAGGGGACCAGTCCGCATGTTGGAAAAATGCAATTTTGGCAAGTGTCCACAGAACTTGTGTTGCTGACATCAGGATGCTGGGTGGTTATGGTGGGTTGAATGAGAATGTTCCCCCCATGAGTTGAGATGTTTGGATTCTTGGCTCAGGGTTGGTGGAGATGTTTGGGTAGGTTTAAGAGGTGTGAGCTTGCTGGAGGATATATGTCACTAGGGGTGGGCTTCTCTCTGCTTCCAGCTTGTGGTTTAAGATGTGAGCCCTTCTCTTCCTGTCCTAGCTGCTATACTTCCATGCCAGGAATGACTCAGCACTCTAGAACTATAAGTCAAAATAAACTCCTTCTTCAATAAGTAGCCTTGGTCAAGGTGTTATATCACAACAATAGAAAACTAATGAAGATAGTAATGTCTCTGTTGGGTGACTCTCAAGGGCACAGTCAGGTCAGGTGACGAGCAGGAGAAAGTCCCCCCCCCCCCAGGAGATTCAAAAAAGATGACCCTGACTGAACTTGGAGTATTTGAAGGGATGGTAATTAGGTTGCCAGGTGTCTCTTTTTGTCATTTAAACCTTTGTGATTGAATATTCAGACTTCACTAAGAAGAAATAACCAATTGTATGACAAAGTAACGAAGGAGTTGAGCTCAAATGTAGGCACCTCCGTGCAAATCTCCACTTTTCTATCAGCGTGAACTCAAAAGCTGCCATCTCTTCTAGAAGATAGTTGCTGTGAACTCGCTGCCTCTAACTCGCAGGTTCTCCAAGCAACATTTACCCTCCAATCCCACTGTGTATTTTACACTAAAGTGCTTCAAAGAGAAGTGTGGATCTTACCACACATCATGAGTTCCAGAGGTCTCCAAAAGCTATTTTCCCATATAGTCAAAATTACATCACAGTGTTCAATCATTGCTAATAACCTCACAGTACCTCTGTCGTCACTCTGCCTTCCAATGTCTACAAACATATCACCTCCAGGGTTCAGCCTATGGCCCTGCATGCCACCTGGAAATAGAGATTTTTCTCCAGATTGGAATCAATAGTCCCTATACAATTTCCAGACCACGCTTTCTGGATTCCTCTGTTTGCTTGGCCTGTGGTGCTTTTCAGCTTACTGCTGTGTCCCCTGCCTGTTCTGTCCATCTGTTCTTCCTCTCATCCTGCTGATCTGGGCATTCTTCCTGGCTGCAGAAGTCTTCTTCAGAGAGAGGGGGAGAACTCTGTCACCTGTACCTTGGCTTCAACACCAGGCTCTCTTCTGTCCTTCCTTCTAATGAATCCCACAGTTTAGTTTGGTTCCGTCTGACAAAAAGGTATCAAGTTCCCACTTGGGCCAGGCATAAAAATAGGGGACAAGGTGTCAAAGTTGGATAAGACCCAAACCTTGAACTCAACTAGTGGCTGCAGTCAGATGCCCCCAGCACGGCACAGACAAGTTTTTCTATGGAACATGGGGAGCACGGGGATGTAGGGTGTCAGTTTAGGCTGTAGTCAGAGAGTTCCCAGGACATGTCCTCTAAGATAGTCTTGAAGAATGCATGGGTATTATGCCAGCCAAGGAGGGTGGAGTGCACATCCCAGCCAGGGAAAAGACCCAGGTAGGGCACCAGTGCAAGGCACAGCAGGACGGTCTCACCCAGGGCAAGCAGGCCGTGCTGGCTAGGGTACAAGTGTGGGAAAGGGTGAGTGATGAAGGCCAGAGAAGTAAATGTGGCCCCAGGAGAATAAAGTGTTCTACTAATGATCTGGGACTTCAGCTAGAGAGTGGTAGGGACTTACTAAAAGAGGACAAGAAGGTTATAGTCAGGTCAAGCCTACATGTTAAGGGACTCGTGTTGGTGTACTGGGCCACAGAGGGTAGAATAGAGGGAGGTGAATCATCTGGCTCTAAGGCTAGTTCAGAATGGATGAGGCAGGGGGCTGGGCAGTAGAAGAAAGGAATCGGTGGAACTGAAGGAGTAGAGCTGGAGGGCCCATTATTCCTAAGGGGCAAGACTAAGAAAGGGATGAAAAGACCATTGGTAGATGTCTGACACTGTGTCTGTTATTGCAGAGAGGGGACAGAATGTGAGGAGGAAATGAGGGTGATTGGGATTATTATTATTATTATTATTATTATTATTATTATTATTATTATTTTGGCTCTTCGAGACAGGGTTTCTCTGTAGCTTTGGAGCCTGTCCTGAAACTAGCTCTTGCAGACCAGGCTGGCCTTGAACTCACAGAGATCCACCTGCCTCTGCCTCCCAAGTGCTGGGATTAAAGGCGTGTGCCACCACAGCCTGGCTGGGATTATTCTTAGGAATATTTTATTTGTGGTGTTGGAAGAGCCTCCATTACAGCTTCCTCACCTTGGACTGAGTGGGTTTAAATAAGTGTGTTGAGTGGGTGCCGGGGTGCGCTAGTGTGTACGCCTGCGCTCTGGAGGTCATGTGGAAAGCACACCTGTTGCCAGCAGATGAGTATCAACTGTCATTCTGGGAATCAGGGGTACCACCCGCATCACAGATAGCAGAGTGGTCCGAGTCAGGCGATGGGGGAAGAGTGCAGAGTGTACCGGCCAGAAGCTGCTGAGAAGGGCTTTGAGATTGAGACTACAGAGATTTCTAGCATTCAATGCTAAAGTCCCAACAAGTCAGGGCCAAAAACAGCACTGTAAATTGGGGAATAAGGAGGTCACAGGTGTCATTTGCTAATGCCATTTGTCTTAGAAGGAGGAAGAAGACTAATCCAGGTTGGGTTAGTGTTTCAGCCTGGATGCCTCATTCAAGGAGAAGGAGAGAACCAGAGAGACTGAAACACGGGGAGAAAAATATCTGGAGTTAAAAGACTGAAGTTAAGCAGTTGGCACACCAAAGCTGTTAACTCAGTCATGTGTTCGTCCAGGAAGCTGAGCCCCTCATCAGTGCCTACCACTCATGGAGGCTGTGTCCTTCCCTCCAGAAAATCCCACAGATCAGCTCTGAGCAGAAGGACTCTCCAGCCTTGAGCATCTACTGTTCCTCAGCCTGTCACCTTCCCCAATCTCTGAGCACCAGTGTCCTGCTCCCCATCCAGTTTAGCCATTTGGAAGGCCTCTTTGTCTGCGCTGGCATAAAACCATGACACCCCCAATAAAAGTGATCCAGCTCACTACATTTTTATTGGCCCAACTGAGATTCCAAGTCAGAATAGACATTTTAGGGTTGAATATCATATTATTATTATTATTATTGTTTGACCTAGGGTCTCACTATATAATCTTAGACTCACCATCTTTCTACCTCATCCTCCTAAGTGCTAGGATTATAAGCACGGGCCACTACACTTAGAAAACCACATGTGGTGGCGCACGCCTTTAGTCCCAGCACTTGGGAGGCAGAGGCAGGTGGATCTCTGAGTTTGAGAATAGACTTGTCTACAGAGGGAGTTCCAAGAATCAGAGCTACACAGAGAAACCCTGTCCCAACACAAACAAACAAAAGACCACAGGACCTGAGCCTAGTCCCAAGGATACATTTACAAAACAACTCCCACACCTAAGATTCGGAGATCACTGCACAAAAGGGGGTGGAACGCTTGTAAGAGCCCGGAGATCAGGGAGTTTGCTGACTTTGGATTTACTAGTAACGTCAGAAGCTCTACCCATGTGACTGCCTAAACAGTAACTGAACAAAGACAGCAACAATGGACAGCGTCAAGGTGGGTTGAGGAATGCCTGCGCCTGCAAGGCCTTAACCCTACACAAAGAAGTACGGACAGCTAAGGAATGCTGAGAATGGGAGACATAGTCCTCCCCAGGGAAGAGCACGCCCATTGGTTATCCAGTACCAAATGGTCAGCCCTGCAAACATACAGACAAGTGAGTCATAATATACAGATGCCTGTAGCAACAATTCATGAACAAAAGCCCGCAAATTTGAACACAAGCAAGGAGGAGTATGCGGGAGGGTCTGGAGGAAGGAAAGGAAAGGGGGAAGTAATGTAATTATAATTTAAAGACAAAACAAAGAAAGCAAAACCCCACCCACCTACATTGCCCACCCCAGATTCTGGCTAGGGTGGAGTCCCAATACAGGGACGTTTTCAAGTGAGATAGACGTCTTTGGGCTGATTCCAGACCTTCACCCTTGGGCATTTATGTGTCTGTGTGTATGTGCGGTGTTGGTTCCCCTGGAGTTGGAGTTGCAGGCACTTGTGAGGTGCCTGATGTGGGGGCTGGGAACTAAACCCAGGTCCTCTGGGAAGAGTCAGAAGTACTCTTGACCAGCTAGCTGCAGAGGCAGCCCTCAGACACCTCAGACAGCCAGGGCTGCAGAGTGCAAGCAGGTGAGACACAGCAGGTCTTGACCCTGCAGCAAGCCACACGAGAGCTTGCCTCACCCGAGCTCTGCGAGGCAGGCATGGTTAACAGTGGACAAGGCGGCCTTCGGGAGATCAACTCTCTGCCAAGGGGCTGAGGCCATAGACCAGGCGTGGGGAAGTGCAGAGACCACAAGAGACATTTTGTGTATAGAACCTCAAGTCACCTTCACAGTCCTGACTTCCTGCTTCCAAATGCCCGCGTGAGGTGGGCTGAGCGTGGGGGAATTCAGTAACAAGTCATGGACCCCAACAGGACTGGCTTGGCCAGGATGCAGCTGTGGCTGATCCAAGGATCCTGTGGCCTCTACTGCTGCCCGCCTGTGCCCTCACCGGCTCCCACGTCTCCTAGCGCTCATCCCTTGGAGTAATCTCAGCCACAGGCCTACATTCTCTGTTTTGTTTTTTTTGAGACAGGGTTTGTTATGTAGCCCAGGCTGGCTCTGAACTCAGTAGATAGCCAAGGCTACTGGCTCCTCCTGTCTCAGACTCCTGAATACTGGGAGTATAGGTGTATACCACTAGACCAGGCTTTTAAAATTGTAACTCAATTGAACTGATTCAGAGTCTCTTGTATCCGAGGCTGGCCTTGAGCTTGTTCGGTAGCTGAGGATGACCTTGACTGTCTGATCCTCCTTCGTCCTCCTCCAAAGAACTGGAATTACAGGCACAGGTCACCATTTTCACAATTTTTAACTTTGTCTCACAAAGTGGACGACTCCCTACATCCTTCCCAATTCATGGACACAGACACACACATACACAGACTGACCCACTAGCACACAGACATACCCATGTATAAAGGACACATGCATACACACACTGACACATGTTCACAGACACACTGATGCAAGCACACACAATGACACGCACAGGCACGACACGTGCACACATTGACCACTTAGACACCACCACACATGCATTGACATGCATGTGAACACACACTCAGAGGTCACAGCCACAGTGGTGGCTGTAGAAGTACCTCCAAGTGCCTTTTTATTTTCTTGTCCTTGCTTGGAGTCTACAGTACTTGGAAAATGTCAGGCGTAGGAGGCCTTTCAGTCCTGGGTTAGGCTAAAACTCCCTGCACATATTTGGAGGTTGTCCAGACCCTGTGAGTGTGCTCACGGAGGAGCAGATAACAGTGACCTTGCTGTCAGGGAGGATGGCCCACTGGGGCCAAGGAGCTATGCTGGCTGCTGAGGTCACTTCTCCTCCCTGCTGCACCTGGGCTGCCTCTGACGCCAGGACCCCATCCCAGCACCCTACTCTCAGCCTCTTGAGTCTATGTCCTTTGGTGGGAAGCAGGCTCAGCTCTCCAGGAGGAGGCTGCGAGCTGAGTACTTGCCTCGCAGAGTGAAGGTAGAGAAGAGTCCGGCTCTCCCTGAGGGCCTGCTGGCTGCTGCTCAAACTCCCCCATATTGCCTTTCAGAAGATGCAAAGCAGGTCTTTATAAAGTAGCAACTGGCTTCTCAGGGCCTCAGCTCTGCAATGAGAGGTCCAAGCTGGTGCCTCTGACTGAAACATGCCTCCTGTGTTTGTGTGTGTGAACTAATGCGCAAGTCTGGAGTGTGTATGTGTGGTGAGTGTTAGCATGTTAGGTGTTCCCCCCCCCCCATTCTGCCTACTCCTTTAGGGCAGGGTCTTACTTTGAACCCAGGGTTCACATTTTCTTGCTTAGGCTGGAAGCCTGGAAGCCTCCAGAGACCCTCCTGTCTCCACTCCCATCAGAAATGGGGTTACAGGCATTTGTGGGGACACAGCTTGCTACATAGTTTCTGGGAGCTCTAAACTCTGATTCTCAAGATTGTGGTGGAGTAAGCACCCTTAACTGATGAGCCATTTCTCCAACTCTCACATATCATTGAAAGCTGGCGCCTTACATTTAGCAAATCCTTATGGATAGCCTGGCTGGGAGCTGAGGTCACATGCAAGGCTGGCCACAGCAGTTGATGGTGTAGGGGAGGAGGTTGATGGGAAGATAACAGTGGGCCACAGGTAGGATGCTGGGCTTGGGGAAGGGGCAAGTCTTATAGAGAAAGTTACTCTGATCCTTGAAGCATTTCTGACTGAGAGGGTAGGGTGTACAAAGGCTGGGTAGCAGTGTGACCCCTTGATCTGCAGCTAATTCCAACCTGTCTGTATAGGGCCCAGACAGCTGAGGGCAGCCAGGATCTTGGCAAGTGACATATAGAACCCCAGGTGAGTTTTAAAATGTCCACCTGTCCTTTAGGTGGAGAGATGGCCATCCAATGTCTGGGCCAGAGTTCAGAAGGGCCTGC
>PVIU01000617.1:0-22647 GCA_004026605.1 Ondatra zibethicus
CAACCACTTTGGAAATCAGTGTGGCGGTTTCTCAGGAAATTGGGAATCAACCTACCTCAGGATCCAGCAATACCACTCTTGGGAATATACCCAAGAGAAGTCCAATCATACTACAAAAGCATTTGTGCAACTATGTTCATAGCAGCATTGTTTGTAATAGGCAGAACATGGAAACAACCTAGGTGCCCCTCAATGGAAGTATACATTGCATTTTTAAATGAGCTACATAAGCACAATACCTTAATCAAGAGCAGAAATACACATACAACAAAATTGACCTTAAATTTGTGTCAATAAATCAAGATCCATACCAATGCAAAGTATCCATCTCTATAGTTTGTATATTCCCCTTTAAATGTAAACAAGCATTTATAAATAATATTTGGGAACTTGGGAGTAGTTCTCTCCAAACTGCTTTCTGCTTTTTGTTGTGTCAAGCAATTTCTGGGGGTATTCATGGTGACCTTTTGGGGGAGGGGATCTTGGTCCATCAATCCACATTAGTCTGGAAGGAATCCACAGGTTCTCATCTTTTGTGGAAACAAAATCAGAACCTCATTTCCAAAGCAACACATCCTTATTAGACCCAAATTCTGAAGTCAAGATACCATTAAGATACATATGTCGGTTTAGCTTAGCAGCCCATGCAATGAAATGTCTCTCTGTACTTAACTCCTTCACAGTCAAAAAATTCAAAGAAACACAGTAATATACATAATCCAGACTCTCTGTGTATATTCCATTTCTATGTGGCTTAGTTTTCCTTACTCCTTTTTTTCTGTCATTGTCTGTTCTCTGTCTCTTTAAAAACTTTGTTTTATTTTTTTATAACCATTTACTTCTTTTTATAACTGTCTATATTCTTTTTCTTCTCTCTCTCAAGGCTACGTATATTTATCCAACACTGTGACCCATTCAGAAGTCTTTTTTATCTGAATCTGTCTTTATTGCATATCTGCAATCCTTTTATGACGAGGATTGCTTCTTAAAATGGTAAGCAGCTTGGTTGCAGTATCTCTGGATGCTGGCTCTACCTCTGCTTTCAATGGACAGAGTTACTAATACTGCCAGTTCTGGGACTGGCAGGTAGGAGCCACACTCATCACTTTAACTCTGAGAAGGAATGTGCAGCCCATTCTTTTTTATCTAAATCTGCCATGCACTGCACTATGCAGCCTGGAAAAATCTCTGTGTATGGAGGTGGGAATCCACCATGCTCTCCTACCTGTGAACTCCTAGTAGACCTGATTTCACTGCCTGCTCAGGCAGGGAGCACTGAGCTGAGCCATGGGCATCTCACCTACTTTTATCCTGACCCCAAGTGGGCACGAAAGTATCTGGACCTGAAGTGGGTGGTGGGCATCACCCTAAATGTTCCAGAACACTTTGGTGTGCCAATTTGTTGGCGGAGGCTACTAGTTTGTTTCCCGACCACCCTGGCTCAAAATAACTACACCAAAACTATATTAATTTCAAAACTATTTGGCCTTTAGCTTAAGCATATTGCTAGCTAGCTCTTATATCCTAAGTAGCCCATCTCTATTAATCTGTGCATTACCATGAGGTTGTGGCCCTACTGGCTCCTGTGGAGGCATTTGTCCCCTGCCAGTGGCCACATGGATTCTCTTTGACTCTGTCTACTCCTTCTATATATATATCAGCCTGACTTTACTCTTTTAAGCCATTGGATGAAAGCAGCTTCTTTGTTAACCAATGGCAAAAAAACATATTCACAGTATATGTCACCTCCCACATCAGCTTAGCGCAGCGATTTCTGCATTAATTCATTGTTCTCTGCTCCTTGACTATGGATGTGTCCAGCTGCTTCATAGTCCTGCCACTGTGAATTGCTCAAAATGACTCTGAATTGGAACCATTAAGCCTTTTCTCCCTTATTTTGTCACAGAATTTTATCTTAGCAATAAGAAATTAAACTCTGGCAGAAATTGATAGTAGTATCAATGATTGTGATAAACTTGACCATGTGGCTGTTAGGTCTTTGGAGTTGTTTTGTTGGAGAAGGATGGAAGAGTTTGGAACTTTGGGCTAAAAGAAACCAGTGAGTAGAGCCTAATGGGTAATTTTTATGGGAACTTGGGAGACAGTAATTCTGATAGAAATGCAAAAAGTGAAGTCCCAACTCAAGAAATTATGGAAGGGGGAAAGGAGTCTGTGGTAATGGAGCTAGAATTATATTTTTGGCCCAGAATATGGCATCTTCCTGCCAATATTCTGAGAATTAGAGTGATGTTGAATTTAAAGATATGGGAGGATGTTTTTTTGATAAGTTAAAGTTGTGTGAACAATCTTAAAGTTTCAAGTTAGGAATGCATAGACAACAAAGTAATTGTTACTGTTAAAAAGGTTAGAACTCTGAGAGGGAAATAGAGTGTTCTGTACTGGGCCAAAATTATCTCCTCAGTGTGAGGACACAGAAATGAATGCACTGTGGTCTAAGAGGATTGGGCTACATCTTCATTTGATGACACATGTGGAGTGGATAGAAACACACTAGGCTTGAGAGACAAATTGTGTGTGCTACAGTTTGCAGGACTGAACAATTGAGAAAGTTCAAGAAGTTCAAGAAGGTTCCAGATGCCAGACATGGAGCTGAAAGGCATTACCTTTTCACTGTTGGATTTTGCTTTTGGGTTTGGTTACTTGTGGCTGTGGAAATATTTATTTTGTGTCATTATGTGTTAGAAACAATTATAAGACCTCAGTTAAGAGACTTTTTACTTTGTGCTGCTGGGGTTTAAAAAACTGGAGAATTATATGTGTGTGTAGACATAAATACAAAATAAAATAAATATGTGTGTGTGTGTTTGTACGTGTGATACATGTAAGTGCCCACAAAGGGCATTAGAGAGAATGTAATTCGCTGGAACAGGCATTACATGCAATTATGATTCACTAAATATCAGTATTGGAACATAACTCTAATCCTCCAAAAGAGTAGCAAGCACCTTTAACTGCTAAATCAACTCCCCATTCCAAATATAAGACATTTAAAGTTGTATTGCTTTTTAAAGTACAAAATAAACATGAAATTTGGGAAAAAATCATTGAGGGTTACAGCTAAAAGTGATTAATTTGTATGTCAGGATGTCAAAGGATGGTTAATGGATACTTTTGATTGACAGTTTTTCACAATACTAGTAACTTGAGAGAAAAGTCACTAAGAATGTCTATGAAAGATTAGTTCAATTGCCCTTGGTTTGGAAAGATTCACTGATTATGGGCAGCATAATCTCTGAGTGTGAGGTCCTGGACTGTATAAGAGTAAAGAGTGAGCTGAGCACAGACATGCTTACAGCTGAGCACAGACATGCTTACAGCTGAGCACAGACATGCTTACAGCTGAACACAGACATGCTTACAGCTGAGCACAGACATGCTTACAGCTGAGCACAGACATGCTTACAGCTGAACACAGACATGCTTACAGCTGAGCACAGACATGTTTACAGCTGAGCACAGACATGCTTACAGCTGAGCACAGACATGCTTACAGCTGAGCACAGACATGCTTACAGCTGAGCACAGACATGCTTACAGTAGCTCATTGCTCTCTGCTCTTGACTGTGGTGTAATACAGTCAGTTTCCTTCAAGTTCCTTTCACATTGATCCCCCTGTAATACTGGAATGAAACCCAGAACTATGAGCCAAATAAACCTTTTCTCCCTTAAGATGATTTTATAAGTGTATTTTATTATAGCAACAGGAAATGGAGCCCAGACACATAAAACACCAAGAGAAATCTCGTATAAACCATAGTCTGGGAAGTAATTATTTACACAGAAATGCCAATCAACTGTAAAAAAAAAATGCAACAGTTGTATGTTGAACCATCCCTGCATCTCTGGGATGAAGCCTACTTGATCATGGTGAATGTTTTTTCTGATGTTTTCTTGGATTCATTTTGCTAGTATTTTACTGAGTATTTTTGAATCAATGTTCATGAGGGAAATTGGTCTGTAATTCTTTCTTATTTGAGTCTTTGTGTGGTTTGGGTATCAGGGTAACTATAGCCTCATAAAAAGAGTTTGAAAATATTCAATTTGTTTATATTCCAGGGAAGAATTGAGGAGTATAGGTATTACTTCTTCTTTGAAGTTCTGGTAGAATTTTACACTGAAACCATCCAGTCCTGGGCTGTTTCTGGTTGTGAGACTTGATGACTACTTCTGTTTCCTTAGGGGTGATGGGACTATTTAAATTGATCGTCTAGTCTTGATTTAGTTTTGGTTTGTGCTACTTATCCAGAAAATTGTCCCTTTCTTTTACATATTTTAATTTTGTGGAGTACAGGTTATCAAAGTATGACATAATTATTCCTCTGGATTTTCTAAGTGTCTATTCTTATGTCCCCCTTTTCATTTCTGATTTTGTTAATTTGAATATTCTGTCTCTGCCTTTTGGTTAGTTTGGATAAGGGTTTGTCTATCTTGTTGATTTTTTCAAAGAATCAACTCTTTGTTTCATTGATTCTTTGTATTGTTTTCTTTGTTTCTATTTTATTGATTTCAGCCCTCAATTTGATTATTTCTTGTCATCTACTCCTCCTAGGTTAGTCTGTTTCATTTTGTTATAGAGTTTTCAGGTGTGCCATTAAGTTGCTAGTGTGAGATTTCTCAACTTTCTTTATGTAGGCACTTGATGCTATGAAATTTCCTCTTAGCACTGCTTTCATAGTGCCCCATAGGTTTGGGTATATAGTTCATTTTCACTGAATTCTAGGAAGCATTTAATTTATTTCTTTATTTCTTCTTTGACCCAGGGGTGGTTCAATTGAGCATTGTTCAGTTTCCATGAGTTTGCAGGCATTCTGCAGTTAGTATTGTTGTATTCTAACTTTAAGCCTTGGAGATCTGATAAAATACAGGGATTATTCCATTTTTTTATCTGTTGAGGTTTGCTTTGTTACCGAGTATGTGTTCAATTTTACAGAAGGTTTCATGAGGTGTTGAGAAGAAGGTATATTCTTTTATGTTCAGGTTAAATGTTCTATTAAGTTCATTTGAGTCATGACATCTGTAAGGTCTCTTATTTCTCTTTTAAGTTTCTGTCTGGAAGACCTGTCCATTGGTGAAAGTGGAGTGTTGAAGTCTCCAGCTATTTGTGTGTGGGCTTTGATGTGCAATTTCAGCTTTAGTAATGTTTCTTTTACCTATATGGGTGCTCTTGTATTTGGGGGATAAATGTTCAGAATTGAGACTTCATCTTGATGGATTTTTCCTGTGATATGTATGTTCTTCTCCATCTCTTCTGATTGATTTTAGTATGAAGTCTATTTTGTTAGATATTAGGATAGCTACCCCATTTATTTCGTAGGTCCATTTGATTAAAAAAATCTTTTCCCATCCCTTTACTCTGACGTAATGTCTGTCTTTGAGGTTGAAGTTTGTTTCTTGTACACATCAGAAGGATAGATCCTGTTTTTGTATCCATTCTGTTAGCCTGTGTCTTTTTATCAGTGATTGAGTAAATTGATATTAAGTGATATTAATGACCAGTGAATGTTAATTTCTGTTATTTTTCAGTGGTACTGTTGGTGTGTTTCCCTTCTTTGGGGTTTTCGATGTGAAGTTATCTATTGCCTGAGTTTTTGTGGGTGCAGCTAACTTCCTTGGGTCAGAATTTTCCTTCTAGTACTTTCAATAATCCTGGATTTGAGGATTGGTATTGTTTAATCTGGTTTTGTCATGAACTATTTTGCTTTCTCCATCTATGGGGATTGGAAGCTTTGCTGAGTTTAGTACTCTGGGGTTCCATCTGTATCTCTTAGTGTCTGTAGCACATCTGTTTAGGAACTTCTGGCTTTCAGAGTTTCCATTGAGAAGTTGGTGTAATTCTAATAGGTCTGCCTTTATATGTTTACTTGGCTTTTTCTGTTGCAGATCTTAATAGTCTTTTTTTATTCTGTATAATTAGTATTTTGATTGTTATATGATGAGGGGACTTATTTTTTTTTTTGGTCCAGTCTATTTGGTGTTCTTTAAGCTTCCTCTAACTTCATAGGCATATCCTTCTTTAGGTTGGGAAATTTTTCTTCTATGATTTTCTTGAATATATTTTCTGTGGCTTTGAGCTGGAGCTCTTCTCCTTCTTCTATCCCTGTTATTCATAGACTTAATCTTTTCATAATATCCCATATTTCCTGGATGTTTTGTTTTAAAAATATGTTGGGTTTAACACAAAGTTTCTTTGACTGATAAATCTTTTTCCTTTATTGTATCTTAATCTCTTGAGATTCTCTCTTCCATCTCTTGTATTCTGTTGGTTATGCTACATCTGTAGTTCCTGTTCATTTACCCAGATTTTCCACTTCCAGAATTCCCTTGGTTTGTGTTTTTTTTTATTGCCTCTATTTCAATTTTCAAGTCTTGGACTGTCTGAACTGTTTGTTTCCCCTGTTTGATATTTTTTCCTTGTTTTCTTGGCTTTCTAGAAGAGATTTATTGATTTCTTCCAATTTTTTGTTTGTCATTTCCTCCATTACTTTTAGGGAATTTTTAAATTTCTTCTTTAAGGGTCTCTATCATTTTCAAAAAATTATATTTAAAGTCATTTTCATCTGCTTCTTCTGAGTTAGGTTGTTCAGGTCTTCCTATTGTAGGACCACTAGATTCTGGAGTTGCCATATTGTGATTTAGGCTGTTGAATATATTCTTGAATTGGCCCCTACCCATCTCTTCCTCCAATTGTTGCCAGCACTGTCTTTGCCACATGATCCAATCATTGCACTTGCTATCTGTGTCTCAAGGTGCCACTGTTGTTCTACTCTGAGTAGTCACAATCTGTGTTGCAGGGAGTTGCTGAGGTTTCCAAGGATGGGTAGGTTTGGAGGCAGAGTGGGACTTATAGATTACAGGACTTTATGGCGGAGTGTTGTGGGAGTCTGCTTGCAGGAAGCTTGCCCTCTTGCTGGCTAATGCAGCTGAGGTTGGTGAGGGAAGGTCCCAGGGTTCTGCCACTAGAGACTGGGCTGTCCAGCTGAGAGTGTGGTCACTTGTCTCTTGGTTCACTCTGTGCAGTCACAGTCTGTGTCTTGGAGAGCCACTGAGGTCTCTGTCAATGTAAACCACCATATAAATAAACTGAAAGAAAAAAAGTATGATCATCTCATTAGATGCTGAAAAAGCCTTTAACAAAATCTTACACCATTCATGACAAAGGTCTTAGAAAGATCAGGGATACAGCAAACTTATCTAAATATGATAAAAAGCAAAATAAAGAAAGCTTACAGCCAACATCGAATTAAAAGGACAGAAAAATCAAAGTGATTCCACTAAAATCAGGAATAAGAGAAGACTGTGCACACTTTCCATATTTATTCAACACAATACTTGAAGTTCTAGCAGAGCAATAAAATAACAAAAGGAAATCAAGGGGATACAAATTGCAAAGGAAGAAGTCTAATTTTCACTCTTTGCTGATGATATTATAGTATATATAAGTGACTCAAAAAAATCTACCTAGGAACTCCTACATCTGATAAACACCTTGAGTAATGTGGCAGATTACAAGATCAAAAAATCAGTAGCCCTCCTATATATAAATGATAAAGGACTGAGAAAGAAATCAGAGAAACATCACCATTTACAATAGCTACAAATAACATAAAATATCTTGGGGTAACACTAACCAAAAAGGTAAAAGACCTGTATGACAAGAACTTTAAGTCTTTGATGAAAGAAATTGAAGAAGATACCAGAAAATTGAATAATCTCCCATGATCTTGGAGAAGTAGGATCAACATAGTAAAAATGACAATCTTACCAAAAGCAATCTACAGGTTCAATGCGATCCCCATCAAAATCCCAACACAATTCTTCACAGACCTTGAAAGAACAAAACCCAACTTCATGTGGAAAACAGAAAATCCCAAGATAATCAAAACAATCCTGTACAATAAAAGAACTTCCGGAGGCATCACCATCTCTGACATCAAGCTTTGCTATAGAGCTACAGTAATGAAAACAGCTTGGCATTGGAATAAAAGCAGAGAATTGGACCTATGGAATCAAATCGAAGACTCTGATATTAATCTGCACACCTATGAGTTATGACTGATTTTTAACAAAGAAGCTAAAATTATACAATGTAAAAAGGAAAGCATCTTCAACAAATGGTTCTGGCATAACTGGATATAAACATGTAGAAGAATGCATTTAGATCATATCTATCCCCATGCATAAAACTCAAGTCCAAATGGACCAAAGATCTCAACATAAATCCAGCCACACTGAACCTCAGAAAAGAGTAAGTGGGAAGTAGACTTCAATGCATGAGCACAGGAGACCACTTCTTAAATATAACACCAGTAGCACCATGCACTGAGAGCAACAATAAATAAAAGGGGTCTCCTGAAACTGGAAGCTTCTGTAAGGCAAAGGACGCAGTCAGTAAGACAAAAGAGCAGCCAACTAAATGGGAAATGAACTACCCCATGCACAAAACTCAAGTCCAAATGAATTAAAGACCTCCATGTAAATCCTACCACACTGAACCTGATTGAAGAGAAAGTGGGAATTAGTCTTCAATGAATGGGCACAGGAGACCACTTCCTAAATATAACACCAGTAGCACAGAGACTGACATCAACAATAAATAATTGGGACCTCCTGAAACTGAGAAGTTTTGTAAAGCAAAGGACACAGTTAATAAGACAAAAAGGCAGCCTACTGAATGGAAAAAGATCTTTACCAACCCCACATCAGGAAGAGGACTTATCTCCAAAATATATAAAGAACTCAAGAAACTACACATCAAAATATCAAATAATCCAATTAAATAACTGGAACACATATCTAAATAGAGAATTCTTAACAGAAGTATCTCAGGTGGCTGAAAGACACTTAAGGAATTGCTCAACATTTTTAGCCATCAAGAAAATCCAAATTAAAATGACTTTGAGATACCATCTTATACCAGCCAGAATGATTAAGATCAAAAATACTGATGAGCCCTTATGCTGGAGAGGATACAGAGTAAGGTGAACTCTCCTCCATTCTTGGCTTAAGTGCAAACTTGTACAGCCACTTGAGAAAGATTGTACCTTAATAAAATGATTTTAAAAGAAAATTTTGACTCCTTTTAATAGATTTTTAAATTTATTTTTGTTTGTCTTTTTAAATTTTTGGATATTTTTCCTTTGTACATAGTTATTATGGCCACCAGTTATATATAATTTATGTGTCTTTGATTTGTTTAACTAAAGTAAACACAATGTACTTGTAAAAAACATTAGACAAATTTGATGTTTAATGTCCTTATGCATCTGTTTTAATGAAGATGCTTGAATTTCAACCAGTGCCCTTAGTTTCACACTATATTTGGATATTTTTTATTGTGTACTATTCATTGTCTTTTAAAAAATTACTGGGATGGGAAAAGATATTCACCAACCCCACATTGGACAGAGGACTGATATCCAAAATATACAAAGATCTCAGAAAATTGGTCATCAAAAGAACAAATAAATCAACAAAAATGGGGTACAGACCTAAACAGAGAACTTTCAACAGAGGGATCTAAAATGGCTGAAAGACACTTAAGGAAATGCTCAACATCCTTAGCCATCAGAGAAATGCAAATCAAAACAACTCTGAGATTCCATCTTATACCTGTAAGAATGGTCAAGATCAAAAACACTGATGACAACTTATGCTGGAGGGGATGTGGGGTAAAAGAAACATTCCTCCATTGCTGGTGGGAGTGCAAACTGGTACAGCCACTTTGAATATCAGTACAGCGATTTCTCAGAAAATTAGGAAACAACCTACCTCAAGATCCTGCAATACCACTTTTGGGTATATACCCAAAGAATGCTCAATCATACCACAAGGACATGTGCTCAATTATATTCATAGCAGCATTATTTGTCATAGCCTGAACCTGGAAACAACCTAAATGTCCCTCGAATGAAGAATGGGATAAAGAAAATGTGGTACATTTGCACAATGGAATACTACACAGCAGAAAAAAAATAATGACATTTAAATTTGCAGGCAAATGGATAGATCTAGAAAACATCATATTGAGTGAGGTAACCCAGACCCAGAAAGACAAATATCATATGTACTCACTCACAAGTGGCTTTTAGACATAAAACAAAGTAAAACAAGCCTACAATTCACAATCTGAGAATCTAAACAGAGGATTCTAAGGGAGACATATATGGATCTAATCTACACAGAAAGCAGAAAAAGACAAGATCCCCTGAATAAATTGGGAGCATGGGGACCATGGAAGAGGGTAGAAGAGGAGGGGAGTGGAAGGGAGAGGAGCAGAGAAAAATATATAGTTCAATAAAAAACAATTTAAAAAATAAGGTAAAAAATTCAGAGGCTTGAATTTTCTGTGAAAGAGGAAGAAATTATTTTCTAGCCAACTCTAGCCATCTATGGTGACTCCAAATCTAAGTTTCAGTTTAATTGAAATCTCTACACTATGTGAATCAGGTCAACAAACCTAAGCAATTGAAATTCTAGAACCACAATTCCACAGAAAACAATTGATTCTATTTTTTAAATTCTCTTTTCTTTCTCTTATCACTTCAGCACCAAGTCGATTTACTTCAGATCCCCAGGGACAAAATGACACCCTGTTCACCATTTATCTTCCCTAGGCAATGTGGAAATGTCTCCGGTTCCATGTGTGATGGAATCTGCTTGCTAAAATCCAAACTTCTGGTGTACTAGTGACAGCAAATATACTCAGATCAAAAACTTCTTTTACCTTTTCAAGGTATCACTAGGTCCTGTCCTTCCATATTTCCATACACTTCTCACTTCATAGTTCTTCAGTATCTTCCCACATATTTAATACACACAATTAAATTTTAATGTTTTTTACAGAAATTTTTGTCAAATCTTGAAAAGCGTTATTGCAAACAATGTGGACCCCTCAGACGGACTTAGTGTCTATAGTTTTGTTTTCAGCAGTGGTGTTTTCTTTTATGTTAATTTCCTTAAAATTCAGTTCCTTTACCAGCATGATTTGATGGAACTTGGGGATAGAAGTTTTATTATTTTATCTTATTTTCATTTGCAAATGAAGCTTTTCTGTAAATTTCAAAATAGCGTCTCTATTGTCTATTTTAATTTTTAAAAATATCCCATATGTTGTATTTTCATCTGTAGAATAGGAAACTGCTTTTTAATTATTACATGTGTTCCATTTCTTTTTTCTGTCTTCTACACTGGGAATATTTTCTATAAACATTAAACATTATGTTGTTCTGTTCTGTGTAGTTTCCTCAAACCCACTTGTCATGTTCCTGACAGACTTCCAGTTTAAGTTGTGTGTTATTTGTATTTCTTAACTGAGTTGTTTTCCTATTGCTTTAATTGTTCTCTTCTATTTCCTTCTTGAACTTGTTCTATTTTGTTTTATAATATCTTATTTAAGGTAAATGTCTTTTATTTGGCATCCTGCTTGCTTTTCTTGGTTCAATACATGAGTCTTCATGACATTTGAATCCATGGCTAATTAATTATCTAAACCCATCTAGTGTTGTCTTAGTTCTTTTATCACATGAAAATAAATTCTTATTTAATTATGTTTTTTTAAAAAAAAAATCTGAATGCAGGTTACTGATACCAGGCTACTGAATGGAAATATTTCTTTAGAGACCTGTGGCTTTCTGTAAATTCACACTTCCCATGTAAAACACTGGGGGAACTGTGAGACCAAAATTTGGCAGTAGGAGCTCATATGTGTAAGTTGAAGGACAAAGTGAAGAGTTTTCCTTTTCTCTATGTAATTACACAATGTTCTCTCCCATGTAGTATAGCAAAGGTTATGTTTTCAGTATCCTGCTGAACACCAGACTCACTAAGAAGTCATAGACTACAATATTACATGGAAAGGCACTTTTACAAAATGTCTTATACATGTGTAAAGGTATTTTGAAAGTATAATGCTGTTATTATTCTTGCTAAAAGATTCCAAATGATAGAAATGAGGTATTTCTCTAAAATCCTGTATCATGAATCATTTTAAACATGTCTTTATTCCACTTATCTTTGATGGCTAAATCAATGTAGGGACTTTAGCAATTTGATACAATTTTTGGAAGGAGAATTTAGTTATACATAAACCCTGATTTGGGAGCAAAAATTGTAACGTAGTGTGTGTGTGTATGTGTGCATGTATGTGTGTGTGTGCATGTAGGTGTGTGTGTAAGAGAGAGTGGAAACCAAGGGATATAAATAGAGCATAGGACAATGAAGGTAGGAGAGCTAAAGTCAGGTAGGTCAGGGAGAAGGCTACACAGGAGCTTCTAGGAGATTGAATCTTTACTCTGAATGATATGGGGAAGGCCCAGTGAGTGACTTCAGGAGACAAGTGATAAAATCTCACCTGTGTTTCCAAAGGATCCCACAAACTGGTATTTAAAATAAAACTGGAGAAGGGTAGACATGGAATGAGCAGTTGAAAGACTGGTGAGGTGGTTCACAGGGAATGATAGCTCTCTATACAGGAGCATTTGAGAATGTATGGAATATAGCCAGATTCCAGGTAATATTTTATTTCTTTTTTTCCACTTTTAAAATTTTTATTGAGATCTACAACATTTTCAGATATAATCCAGAGAATTTTTTGATATGTTGGATACAAGCAATGAGTGAAATCACAGAAAGGAACAGTTTTAACTTTCTGGATTTGAGCAACAGAAGGGCTTTGTTGTTAAGTAAAACGGCAAAGACACTGGTTTTATATCTGTTTTGGGGCATGGGATCTGGTGTTTGGATTTATAAATGTTAATTTGTGATAATTCAGGTACATGTCACCCAAAACGGAATGTGGACTTCTGTGTGCTTGGTTAATAGTGTGCTTCCGAGTTCATCTACTTGGAAATAATGACTATGACCCTCTTTGAAATGAAAATCTGAAGATATAATAATTTATGATAAAATTATATTAAATTAAGTTTGTGACATATACTTTATACATATAATTCTTATATTAACATATATATGTTTACACATATAGACATACATATATTTATATGTGAACATATATACATATATACCTGTAGGAGGAGGGCCTGCTGCTTGTTTGTCCTGGTCGGCCGGCTAGCTTAGCCCCGAAATAACCACACAGAAACTGTATTAATTAAATCACTGCTTGGCTCATTAGTTCTAGTTTCTTATTGGCTAATTCTTACATCTTAATTTAACCCATTTCTACTAATCTGTGTATCACCACGTGGCAGTGGTTTACTGGGTAAAATTCCCAGCATCTGTCTCTGGCAGATTCATGGCATCTCTCTTACTCTGCTTTCTTCCTCCAAGAATTCAGTCTGTCTTCTCTGCCTACCTAAGTTTTGCCCTATCAGGCCAAGGCAGTTTCTTTATTCATTAACCAATGAAAGCTGGACATAGACAGAAGGACCTCCCACACCATTTATCCTTGTTTTCGTTTTCCAACATACAGCTCAAAAAATCCATGGAATCTCTGGTATGATAGTATAGTTGTATAAACTACTTGGTTGGCTAATGGCCGAAGGTCCCTCAGAGGATCATGGTTAGTTTGACAGATAGGGTACATCATAAGAAAGAAGGTTATGATTTACAACCTTATCTCACAACCTCCTAGGAGAGGAAAGAGGTTAAAGGTCATGTTTCTCTCCAGGGGCCAATGAGTTAATCAATCATGCCTATGTAATGAGGCCTCCATCAACCCCAAAATGAATAGGGTCCAAAATCCTTCTTTTGAGCTGAACCTGGAAAGTGATGTGTCCAGAAAATACAGGGAAGGTCCCTTTCTAATAGAACACCTGACCATCTCTTCATCTGAGTCCTATATAAGATCCATTGCTGGTGAACAGATTCATTTCACTGGATCCTGTGAGTCACCTAGCACATTGACCAAACTCTGAAATGCAGTTAAAACAACCCTACACTTGAAGCTCTCACAACAAAAACAGTAAGGGTTTGGATGACTGAATCTTCACTGTACAGGTTTTGATATGTGAGGTAGTGGTAGATCATGTACCAGATGAGTGGAATTAGGTGACATCTAGTTGGTGTCAACTACTACAGAACTGACAGTTTTATTGGCATGTGGGACAACTATCCACACCTTTTGAGGTCACGGAAATGTTAGTTGCTTTGGAAAGTAGGTGAGAGCCAGTCAGTAGTTTTTCCTGCACAAATGAGCCCTAACACTACCATGTATACTGAGGTATACATGGACAGAGGAGTTGAGGGAACAGGTAGACAGGCTCACAGTAGAGAAGGACACATGAAAAGTGGGCAGAATTAGATGAAATGCCTGCACAAGTAAGCAACGCCAGTTATTGCTGGAAGAGGCCAGGAAGGATCCTCTACCAGGAGCTAAAGAGAGATCGAGGCTCTTCTGACACCTCGAATTCAGATTTCCAGTCTTGTGGGAAAGAATAACTACCTGTTATAAGGTATCCAGCTTGTAGAAGTTTGTCATAGCAGTTCAAGTAACATATTTTGTGTCACCTGCTCAATCCTCAGTCCAGATTCATTCATTCTTGTCTACCACCTGTTATATTTTTCTGGGTGCAGCTAAACCACAGGACTGACTCCCATTTTTATTTTTATTTTTGAAAAGACCCGTATTTGGTTTGTTATCCTTGTGGTTAGTTAGCTGATTATTTATTATTATGTGAATACTTTTTCTCCATGTAATATATATTTTAGATTTATGTCTGTGAGATTGATGCAATTCTCCCATATAATGAGTTTGGAATTATTTGGTTTTTAAAAAAAATAGAGTTCACTTAACAGCTGTCGTGAATATAGGAAAGGATTCCACAAAGTTTTTCATAGAGATGAGAAGATATTATTAAAGCTTGTCTGTTAATTAAAATAAAAAAGCAAGCTAATTTGGACGCATGTTCATGAACTGTAAGTTATGGAAATTTGAACATTTCATTCATAAAACAATCTAATAAAGCTCTTTGAAAAGCGACAGTAGCCTTTCTCACCTCCTGTGATTGCAAGAAAGTCTAAGTTCTCATAATACAAATGACAGCATCTTATTCAAGAGACCTTGCGAGTCTCCTGTTTTGAAATTCTGTTATCTGAATTTGCTTATGTCTGGTAAAAAAATAATGCCCATTTATCTTTTATAGTACATCCTTGTCATTTTATTCTCTGTCATTTATCCTCATCATTTTGAGTTATCTGCAGCTGTGGACAGAATGAAGCTGGGATAGTACCCCAGAAATTGCAGAATCTCTCCAAGGGTCAGAACGACAATAGGCTTTTTGGGATAGTAATGGGGATTCCCACGTGGTGAAGATACAATGATAGGCTGTGCTGAAAGCTAAGCATCTGGCTTATGAAAATTTTTGCTGTCGCTGCTGGAGCCAGTCAGCATTATGCAGTCCCTTGATCACTAGGGACTTTACGATCTGTCTTAAGCTATTTGAACACTAAAAATAACTCTCAGTCTTCCGTAGTTTCTACAGTTTGTAGGGGGGAAAACATGTAAATTGTGCCTAAAAAATATGAGCATAAAGAGAAGTTAAAATAAGGAGCTTGTATGTTAAAACAACAAACAAACAAACAGAATGAAAAAAAAATCATCATGCCATGCAAGAAATCAAGTGCCTTCAGCAGGAGAGGGAGAAAAATAGTCAACACAAACCTGAACTGAAAGATGCCAATAAATAAGTAAATTTCTTATTTAGGATCCATTTGGAGGCTGTGTTTCTTGGCAGAGTTACTGCTTACTATTTTTCTGTTTCGAGTTCCCTGCCTCCTTTTGTTGGTCTATTGAAAGCTTGTTAAAATCTCATTGGCTTTTCTTGTTCTTTTGTTATTGTTGTTATTGGGGGCTGTTTTTGCCTTAAATTTAGTATTAAATCATAGACTAGTAACATGAAATGAGAAAAGGGCAATAAACCCATATAGTTACTTCAGTGGCTGGTTTTGTGGATATTTTATACACTGACCAGCTTAGGTTTTATTCAGATTTGATGAGATAAAATTGGGAAATAAAAAGAAATGTCTTCCTTATATATTAGCTTGCAACATGGATGTAAAATAAGCATTTCCTAAAAAGAACTGATAGAGTTTGAAAGGAAGAGCAGCATAAAAAAGAAGTAAAATGTCCATCTGTGATGATACCAAAATCAAAGCAAAACAAAAAGCCAAGAGTTTACACCCACCCCAGTCCTTTTCTGACATAAATGATTCCATACATATTTCTGTACTTAAAAAATTTCCATTCATTGAAGAATGCCTGACACTTAGCAAACCTCTTATAAAAAAAGATGGCAAAAGCAAGCAAGCATGCAATCAATAAGCTGATGATACCAGCATAGCAGCCGACCAAATTAAAAGTGTGCTAGATCTGGTGGTTCTTGTAGTATAGCGTCAAAGGCAAATTGTGCTCTTCGTCACTTGACTGCCTTCGGAAGACACTAGTTGTGTAGTCGTGTAAAAAGCAGAGCCTCTGTGAGCTCCCCTTTCCTTCAGATACAATCTGAAGAGGCAGCTATTGAAAAAATGACTGAGAATATACATTACTCATTGTTATGGAGCCGTGCTACTCAGGCTAAATATAAGGGCTCCATCTGAAGGCAGAGCTGTACGTACTACACGCCCCTGATTTTCTACTACTTCCCTAAAACTTTCTTGATTCCAAGCATCCTCCAGAGAATTTCCAGAATTATCTCCATTCTTGACTGACTTTCATTATATGAGTCCATCATGGAGGACCTTGATTTACTTTACATGTGTTCCTTCTCTTCTGAGTTCAACCCCAGTGAACTCCACATTGCACTGGGACCTTGAGTGACTGCTATGAAGCTTTCCTGTCCATTTCAATCACACATGTGGGATCCTGTTAGAATATTAATGCCTTGCTTGTGCTCAATATGTATTGTGAATCCTGCTTTTAATTTCTCTGCTTTTGTCTGCCTCCCAGCAAGTAAAGACAGATTCATATGACTACTGGATACTCTATTTACTCATTTGTTGTTGTCTTCCTGCCCCATTCTCATACAACTTTTCTGCAGGCCAATTCAATGATCCACTGACCCTTGGTGATGAAGTCCAAAAACCAGGCATCCCAACCTCACTCTACAAGAACATCTAGACAGTATCTCACAGTGAAATATTTACCAATAAGGTTAACTATTTATTTTACTAGGGATATGATACAATCCTTTTCTAGAAAATGAACAGTGAACACTGAAACACAATGAAGTTAGGGCTGGTCTGCCCACAGTAATAGGAGGAAATGAACCTAAAGACTTAATATTACTTCTGCTGGTGCCATTACCACTACCTGCATCCTGCCACATTGGTGCTAAATATAATATCTTAGCAGTGTGTGTAATGCATATCTGAAAGTCATGCAGTAGTGATCCTTTAGGGTATCCTCCTTCCTTTCTTTATTAATGAAAAGGTTTTGATTTGTGCCCTCTGTTATTCCCAGAAGTACAACACAAAACAAAACGGGAAACAGTGATTTATCTTCTATTTGATAAAAACATCTGCAGAATAAAATGAGCCTCTTGATGCCGGAATTGTCATCAATGATGACTTTGACAAAATGAGCAATACATAATTTGCTAGCTCCCTTGTGAAGCTGAAACAGATTGTCAAATAAAACACTAGAGGAGATGCATATGGGCTGAGTAGAGCGGCTTTGAATAGGAACACATGCAGGTGGTAGTTTAGTAGTGGCTCGAAGAAGGAGGACTGCCCTAATTTGGAGGGTCATTTGCATTTGAAAATGCTCATTGCTAAATAGTGAGTATTCCCTATAGCAAAAGAGAATGGATCCTGCCAAGAACGCAGCTATTTTTATTCCTGGGTAACTTGAATAAACCAGAAAGCCCAAGGCAAAAGAGAGTGGGTAACACTCAAACCAGCCTTTATGGTGGCCTGATAGAATACAGATCAGTAATATATGAAAGATACACTTCTGAAATCAATTGCTTTTTGGATAAAGATGGATTTTCTGTTGACAAAAAGCAGGAGAAGTGTACTAATGGGTAAGAGCTTATGTGCCTCTTAAAAATAACAGTCAAATGCTTTAACAGTCCTTATATCTGAATAGTAGGCCAAATTTGTATATTGTTTTAGAATGGAATTTTATGTGCCATAATTATTGTTCAGAAGGACCAAAGTTGTTATATGTCAGGAAGATGTGGGTCTTCGGTCTGAGAGATCCTGCCTCTGAGGATCCCCAGTTGAGTATTAGCCAGATTGTCTTTCAGGTGGAGTTTGCAATTTTCTCAATTAGGCTGGGGTTATAGGGTATTAGGAGGAGGACCATGAAACAAAAATGTAATTTTCTTTCATTTAGTTAATTTACTTTTTAAAACAATCTTTCCTCATTTAACATATCAATCCCAGTTCCTGCCCATCCTCTCCTCCCACTCATTTTATAAGCAGTACATACTATAAACAGACACGGCTTATGCTGAATTTTATTTATGTTCCATAGGTTAGATAATGTTCATTGAGTTTTCGACTATAGAGTTACTCTTTTCATTCACTTCTGTGTAGAAAGTAGTCACGACTACTGTCCATATGCAGAATGAGGGGTTAAACCTGATCCACCCAAGAGAAAATATTTGCATTAATTTTTTGAAGTTCTCTACTATGAGATATTTGCATATTCCACCCATTTATTTAATTATTAAATAATTACATTTAGTTAGTTAGTTAATATGTATTAATTATATATAAAAGGTCTTATTTTGATACCTTCATATATGTTCATAATATATTTTGAACAAATTCAACCCTGTTTCCATCTCTTATCTGCCTCCTGCTCCCACTTCCACTAATCTTTCTTTTTCCACGTTTCCACTCTCCAATTTGTGTGTGATCCAGTGAGTCTCATTAGGGTTGTTTATAGAAGTATGGACACCTTATCCGTGGCAACATTATGAAGAAAATGTCTTTCTAACCTCCACCAATCGTTAACTCTATATTAAATCCTCAGGCGGGATTGGTTCCCATCAGTCCCTCGTCCATCAGTCTTCTACAAGAAGTGGCAGCTGCTGTGAGTACATGAGCACAATTGTCACGCCATGCCCCCAAACAGCTTCAACACACCTCTCCTGCCCCTTTCTCTAGCTCTTATACTCCTTCTCCCCCTTCTTTTGCTCTGAGACTGTGAGGGGATGACATAGATGTCCCATTATGGGCAGACATTTATTATCAGCTCTTTGCCCAGTTTTGAGTCTCTTCAGTCATCACTGACTACTGAAAATTAAGCTTTTCTGAACAAACTTGACAGCATCACTAATGTATGAACAGAAAGATAGTTATTTAGAAAGACATTTGACAGGTGTATCTTGTCCATTTAGCAAAAGGACAGCAGTATCTTCTCCTCTAAACCCATGACCTCCCAGCAATACCAAGTACAAATTTCTTTCTGTAGAGCAGACATCAAATCCCATAAGATAGCAGTTAGTTGCCCCGTAACAAATTTACTTCTTTTGCACCAGAGGGTTCTTCTTGCTAGTCTGTGGAGATCTTTACAAGCACTATGGCCAACAGAGTGTCCATCCATGTGAGGCAAAAAGGAAGTCTAATTTTACATGACTCAGTATCTATACTGGTTCATACTTCTAGAGTCTGATCCTGGGCAATTTATTTTTTATTATTTTATTTTATTACTTTAAAAAAAATATCAATCCAAATTTGTAACATGAGGTCCTACTTGTTGGGGTTTCTGTCCTGCCCAGTCCCCCAGCCATTTAGTTCCAGAGAAAATCACACAGAGAGTCTAAATTAGGTTATAAACTGATTGGCCTATTAGCTCGGGCTTCATATTAGCTCTTATATCTTATATTTACCCATTATTCTTATCTATGTTAGCCACATGGCTCAGTACCTTTTCATCAGGGCAGGTCACATCCTGCTTCTTCCGTGGTCTGGGAAGGATTGGGGAGGAATGGGCTTCCTCCTTCCCAGTATACTCCTGTTCTCATTGCCCCACCTCTACTTCCTGTCTGGTTTTCCCGCCTATACTTCCTGCCTGGCTATCAGCCAATCAGCGTTTATTTAAAATATAATTGACAGAATACAGACAATTCTCCTGCACCACAAATTCCTATTCCTTCCCCTCCTCTTACTCCCCTCCCACTCCCTCCACACACCCTGCCTCCCACCCCCTCCAATTATAAGAGAGGGCTATGTACCCCACCCTGTGGAAAGTCCAAGGCCCTCCCTACTATATCTAGGTTGAGCAAGGTTTACATCCAAAGAGAATAGGATCCCAAAAAGCCAATACATGCATTAGAGACAAATCCCAGTGCCACTGTTATTGGCCCCTCAGTCTGCCCCAACTGTCAACCACATTCAGAGGGACTAGTTTGATCCCATGCTTGTTCACTCCCAGTCCAGTTGGAGTTGGTGAGCTCCCATTAGCTCAGGCAAATTGTCTCAGTGGGTGAATCCCTCATGGTCTTGACTTCCTTGCTCATATTCTCACTCCTTCCACTCTTCAACTGAACCTTAGGTGCTCAGTCCACTGCTCCGATGTCGGTCTCTGCCTCTGTTTCCATCTGTTGTTGTATGAAGGTTCTATGGTGATATTTAAGATAACCATCAGTCTGACTACAGAGCAAGGCCAGTTCAGGCACCTTCTCCTCTATTGCTTAGGGCCTTAGGGTCATCCTGATGGATTGCTGGGAATTTTTCTAGAGCCAGGTTTCTTGCTAGCCCCATAATGGCTTCCTCAATCAAAATATCTCTTTCCTTGATCTCATATCTGTCCTTCCTCTATTTAGACTATCCCATTCCCTCAAGTTCACCCCAGCCTCCGCTTCTCCCCTCCTATTCCCCTTCACCCCTTTCTTTATTTTAAGCACATTTAAGCTTAAGAACAGCACAATTCTGGAAAAGATCTTCTTGTGATAATTAACTCAATCCCATGTATACAATGAAGCTTAAGATATGATCACATTGAAATTCTTTCCTAAGTACACGGGACTCCTTCCAGTTCTATTAACTGAGAAACAACCCTAAGGATAAGTCTGTGAAGGATGACTAAAATAAACATAAAAGTCTAGGGGATCCGGGTTTTACTGGCCATAAAGATAGCACAGGAGTCACCAGGCTATTAACCATCTCTACTCCATTTGTAAAATACATGTGACATTTCTCAAAAGGTTGAGTTCCTTTGACTGAGAAACAATACTCAAGGTAAAAGTCTAGGGAGGATGACAGAGATAAATGTAACAGTCTGGGGGAACCAGGTCCTACAGGTAGCCCAGAGATCACCAGATTATTAAGCATATCCATTTCCAGTCTCTGGGAAGAAAACAAATTATGTATCTATTCCTTTGAAGAGGCAGCCCTGTGTGGTTAGCATTCCTGGCTTCCCTAGTGAGTGTCTGTGAACACAAGGACCTCTGTGTCCACACACTTGGCCCAATCAATATTGTTGTGCACGGAGTTTACAGCAGAGTAAAAATGTTGCTGACAATTCTACTTGTTGATTTGTTGATGGGAAACCCAGCACCCTATGTGGGAACTGCTGCACTATAAGGGTTACCCAGCAGGGAGACAGCTTCCTACCCACTTCTGGCTTGAATACTTTATGTGCTCTAATCAAAACATGTTGTGTCCTCAACAGTGGACTCTTACTACCTGAATCTAGTGGGTGACCTACAGCAGGTGGAAATTGTCTATATGTTTTAGGACTTCAGAGGCCTTTCTGAGGCAGAAAATCGATTATACATCTATTCCATCTACTCATAGAGAGGGAACCCATCCCTGGCACTGAAGTTTTCATTTAATAACCTATGACCTTGGAAAGTATCTTTATCTTAGTGGCATGGGGTATCTTCATTCAGATTTAGTTAAAAACATCTTTTATTAGTTTACCAAGAATGTGATTTCTAGGTGAATTTTTCTATATTGTTAGCTTGATTGACTCTCACCCCAAATCTCTTCTTCTGCCCTACAAACCATATAACTTTGAGCATTCCCTTTCCACTCTTGTATCATATGTGTTCTCTTGCCCCTGCCACTTCTTCAGAACCTTAAATAATCTGTTTTCCCTCCTCCAGTTCTTTTTCTATAATACTTACACATAAAGTCTCATATAAAAAAGCTAGAATATGCATATGAGAGAAACATACAATATTTTTCTTTTTTCTTTCTGATCCTGAATTGCCTCCATTCTCCTGAAGATATTATTATTTAATTTTTGTTGATGACTAAATAAAATTCCATTGTATATCTATACCACAATTTCACTATTAACTCTTAAGTTGATGAATATCTAGGTCCCATACTCTTGCCACAGTGAATAGAGCAAAAATGAGCATAGATATGCAGAATATAAAATACTTTTGTATATGCTCAGTACTATAATATGATCATAGGGATTTCTACTTTTATCTTTCTGAGAAGCTTATACATTGGTTTCCATAGCAGTTGCAAAGGTTTTCATTCCCACCAAATGAATCAGTGTTCCCTTCTGTGCACATCCTCAGCAGTATTAGTGGTCATTTGTTTTTGTTTGTTTGTTTTTAGTTTTTGTTTCATTTTTTAATGAGAACCATTCCAATGGCTGTGATTGAATTTGGATGTAGTTTTAATTTATATAGTTCCCTGATAGACATTTTTAAAAAACATTTATGCTGAAATTCTAACCCCAAAATTGTTGAGAGGTGGGTC